>ML393834.1:1018-54554 GCA_005239525.1 Nicotiana knightiana
CTTGATAACAAGAAGTGCAAGAAAATTCATTATTTAAAAGAATCTTTAAATTCTTTAATGGATGCCCATTTGAGTTTTCTATAATTCGTCTCATCATAATTGATCCAGGGTGTCCCAATCGATCATGCCAAAGTACAAAAGTATTGGAATCAGTAACCTTATGGTTTACAATAGAATGTGCTTCAATTGCACTAATTCTTGTCCAATACAGGCCACAAGATAAAGATGGGAACTTCTCAATAACCCTCTTTTGGCCAGAGACATTCTTGGTAATGATGAGATATTCAAGATTATTCTCATCTATTGTCTCAATATGATATCCATTTCGGCGGATATCTTTAAAACTCAACAAGTTCCTTTTGGACTTGGAGGAGAACATTGCATTCTCTATGATAAGTATTGTTCCCTTAGGCAGAGTTATAGTAGCTCTTCCAGAGCCTTCAATTAATTTACTACTACCAGAAATTGTAGTAACATCTGCCTTACACATATTTAAATGAGAGAAATATTTCTTCTCTTTGAATATTGTATGTGTTGTACATGAATCAACTAAACAAATATTTTTACAATTGAACTTTGATCCAAGTTTGCTTTGTGAGTTATCCATATTTGCTTCCCATGGTTTGACATACAAAAGAAATATACGAATAAATATTAGTATTTAAAATTTTTAAGTGCATACATGGCTTGTCATGCTAACTAGAACACTCAGCCGAAATCATTCTGAAGAATGTTAAATAAGTACATGTTTCAAAACATACAGATCAAAAACAATGTATATGTTTCAAAATGCTAACAAGCTATTTGCATTCTCCATTTTAAATATGGCCAAGATCGAGGGCAATACAACACTATTTAATTAGATGACTTAGTTTTTTGTTTTTTTTCACAACTAATGACTTATTACTAATTAAGAAAGAAGCAAACATATTCAATGGTAGGGTGCTGTATATGCTGTTCAAACGGTAAAGATCATTGGAAATAAGAAGAAATATCTATAAATTGTGGCTGAAATTTCTGCGATCATTTTATTTTATTAACAAATGAAACTTTGTTGTTGTCAAAAATGCACGGACTATATTATTTGCTTTTAGATGTGGGAAATATAGTTTCGGACAAACCTTATGCAATAGGGAGTGCCATAATGAATATGAAAGGAGTCTTTCTGTATTAAAAAGTATTGTCATTTTTGTTAATCGAAATTTGTTATAAATAGAATTTATTTAATCAAAACGAACTAAAACTATTTCATAAAATAAACAATATTAATCGATACTAATGACTACTACTCATGTAAAGAAATATAATTACATGATGTTTATTCATTAACTACTACGAATAGGCAAAAATGAAAATTAAACTACTCAATCATCTTTAACCACGGATCCATCACCAATCAAGTGGTCTATTTTTCCATCAGGGCGCTCAAAGAAGTCTGTCATATCTAAGTGGGTGATGTCAAATTCATTGTCATAGATAAAATTAGCTTCAGGGCCTTTATTATTTAGAGATGCTTGATAAATCCCAACCAAATGTCTTGGTACACGACAAATTTTTGCCCAATGGCCTTTTCCACCGCAATGATAACATTTAGTCTCTGAACCATTTGCCTTTGGCTTCTCATATTTCCCTTTCCACTTTTGGTGGTTATTTGTCTTTGGGGGGTGATTAATACCAGGAAAATTTCTTCTTTGTCCACGACCACGGCCACGACCACGGCCATTAATAGGGTCACAACCTTTCTCACGTTTGGCATAATGGGAATACACTTCATTCACTTCAGGCAATGGTGTAGACCCAGTGGGTCGATTTTCGTGATTTCTCATGAGCAAGTCATTATTTCGCTCAGCCACAAGGAGAAGAGAAATCAACTCTGAGTACTTCTTGAAACCTTTCTCTCGGTATTGCTGTTGCAAGACCATATTGGAAGCATGAAACGTTGTAAACGTTTTTTCAAGCATATCATAATCAGTGATAGTATCTCCACAGAGTTTCAATTTAGAAGTAATTCTGAACATTGCAGAATTATATTCAGAAACAGACTTAAAGTCTTGGAGCCTCAGATGAGCCCAATCATATCGTGCTTGTGGAAGAGTGACCAACTTTAAGTTGTCATATCTTTCTTTTAAGCCATTCCACAAAACAAGTGGATCNGGTGGATCTTTGACTGTGAGATATTTTATTTTCAACCCTTCATCAAGGTGATGGCGCAAGAAAATCAAGGTCTTAGCACAGTCTTGGGTAGATGCTTTATTTTTATCTTTAATGGCGTCTCCAAGACCCATTGCATCTAAATGGATTTTAGCATCCAATACCCATGTCATATAGTTCTTGCCCGTAATTTCAAGGGCAACGAACTTTCTTTTCATAATGTCAGTCATAATTAAAAGAAAAGGAGAGGAGAAAAGTTATACCTTAATCTTCTCAAAGAGCTTCTTGAGACGGTAGAGTCTCGTGCTGATAACGTGTTATGAAACAATAAAGAACAAGAACAATATTGCAGAGAAAGAGAGAGGGGAAATTCTTATTGAATTTTGGGATGATTTACAATGGGGTAAGACCCCTCTATTTATAGGGAAAAAATGACTTAGCCACAAAGTAGAAGTCTCTAAAAGATAGACATTCACTCTAAATAGAGTTCTATTTATAACAAAAAAGTTATTATATGTCACGTTTATCAACATTATTATACGAAAAGTGAATGAAAAGAAGCGTTAAGATAATACCTTTAATCCTGATCTCATCTACTAAATGTCGGGTTGCTCTTTTCAACTTCCCAATAGCAAATTTCATTTATGTTAAGTTGCTATTTTCAATTTTCCAATGGCATATTTCGGCAAAATTCATTTATGAAACTTCTTACATGGCTCCTATCTAAGTGCGCATAAAATTATTTCGAGTATACATGCATTCAAGTGTTTGTTCCGAGTACGAGAGAGGTATGTACTAAAACTCTCATTCAAGAATTACATATTTGTGTAGTGAATACATCTTTATATTCTAGAAGTACTTATAAGTCTCCTGATCAGATTAAAAATAACCACTTTATCATTTTGCTAAGAAAAAAATGAATTTCTAGGAAAGGTTCATTATTTTAGCTGCATAACACAACTACTAGATTTTTCCAACCCTGTTTTCACTCTCTAGTAACACCTTCATGAAAGGTTATAAATGATGTGGTTGATATTCTTACTTATGTGTTTGTTGGTTTTTCATCCGGCGTCTGGTACTTACATTGGGGTCTGATTAAATTCAAATTCGCACGGAAAGTCCTATATTAAAGGGTTTGTGCTTTCTAATAAAGGCGATTCTATACTCTGGACTCGAACCCGAGACCTCTGATTAAGAATAAAAGAGGACTTACTGCTCTATCACAACCCTGATTGTTTACCCAAAGACTTAACACAACAAAGTAGTTCATTAATGTAATAAGTTTTATTTTTGAGTAATAAATTTTGATCGTGCATAGATTGTACACAGATTATATCTATTTTTTGATTAAATACGGTTGTATGGGCGGCTATTTAGGATAATTCTTCTTACTTTTTATGGCAGGAAAATGTCTTAGAGCGCGAGTGCTTCTTCTTCAAAGAGTAAGAAAAGAGTTGGACCTGATAATGACTTCAAAGTTGGGAAACAACTCAAAGTACTCATAGTTGATGATGATGACGTGTCTCAAACAGCGTACATTTTATTTCTTCAGAAGTGCGGAGTGGAAACTTTGGGAGTCAGAAATGGAAACGTAGCAGTGAATATCCATGATATTACACAAATGCGTTTCGATTTAATCCTTATGAATTCTGTGATGCCGCTTATGGACGGTATCCAGGTAAGCTTTCTGAAATTAATCGCAAAATTACTTTTGTAAACAACTGATAGCCNATAAATTTTGATCGTGCATAGATTGTACACAGATTATATCTATTTTTTGATTAAATACGGTTGTATGGGCGGCTATTTAGGATAATTCTTCTTACTTTTTATGGCAGGAAAATGTCTTAGAGCGCGAGTGCTTCTTCTTCAAAGAGTAAGAAAAGAGTTGGACCTGATAATGACTTCAAAGTTGGGAAACAACTCAAAGTACTCATAGTTGATGATGATGACGTGTCTCAAACAGCGTACATTTTATTTCTTCAGAAGTGCGGAGTGGAAACTTTGGGAGTCAGAAATGGAAACGTAGCAGTGAATATCCATGATATTACACAAATGCGTTTCGATTTAATCCTTATGAATTCTGTGATGCCGCTTATGGACGGTATCCAGGTAAGCTTTCTGAAATTAATCGCAAAATTACTTTCGTAAACAACTGATAGCCTGCGAGGGTTCGGTGAGTTGGTTGGATGAGTGGTTTTCCACGTGGGAGACCTGAGATCGAAGCGATCTCCTCAGTCAAAGTTAAGTGATTTATAATCTATTGCACAATGAACAAGCACTCGAAGGATAGCGGCTGCGATTTCCAGGGAATTTTCCGGGAAAAAAAAATTATTCAATACAAATAAGTTTTTATCATTTTCTATTTTAAAACAATCTAACCGAATTTTTCCATTTATAGGCAACAAAAAAGCTTCGAGAAATGGGAATCACAACTATGATTGTTGGAATGACTAATGTGAATGACAAGGAAGAAGTTCGCAAAGAGTTTATGGAAGCTGGTCTTGATGATTGCTGCGAGAAGCCATTGACCCCTGAAATATTTCGCAGCCTTCTTGAGAAACTTTCAACAAAGCTTAAGATCAAGTAAGCTTTCTGATTTTAATCGCAAAATTACTTTCGTAAACATTCGAGCCCATAAGGGTTGGCTGAGTTGGTTGGTTGTGTGATTTCCCATGTGGGAGACCTGAGATCGATTCCCCTCACCGGCAGTCTCCTCGGTCAGTGTTCGTTCTATCGGACTTGTCCGGTGTTGTTTACATCTCTTGTGTGGTTTGCAAACTATTGCTCCGGTAGTTTACGAAAGGATAGCAGCTACAGTTTCAAGGGAATTTTTTGAGAAAAAAGAAATTATTTGATACAAATAAGTTTTTATCCTTTTATATATGTGCCGAACATGTTTCCATTTTACCACAATTTAACCTAATTTTTCCATTTATAGGCAACAAAAAAGCTTCGAGAAATGGGAATTACAACTATGATTCTTGGAATGACTAATGTGAATGACAAGGAAGAAATTCGCAAAGACTATTGTTAGAAGCCGGTATATTATACTGAAACTCAGTATATTATACTGGAAACCCAGTACTGTCACGACCCGATTTATCTTCCAAAAGGCATCGTGATGGCACCTAGTCTCTACGACTAGGTAAGCCTAAATGCGGAACAGATGTTAAATAGAAGCAATGAAATAAAGACGGAAAATAAGTGAGTCTACAAATGAAACACCGCCACTTGGCGCGTACAAAATACAATCTCCCAAAAACCCGGAATATCACTTTAGTCACAAGCTCTATCTCAAAATAGCTCTATACAACAAGAGGGAATTTACATGAAAAAAATCTATCTAAATCTAGAGTGGAAGGTAGCTCGAAGGACTCTACGGACGCGGCAGAATTACCTTTCGGTTTCCTAGAAGCTGCTGCTCGAACTCCTAGCCACGAAACTGAGTGTTGGTACCTGGATCTGCACACGAAAAATATGTGCAGGAAAGGGCATGAGTACACCAAAAATTGGTACTCAGTAAGTTCCAAGCCTAACCCCAGTCGAGTAGTAACGAGGTCAGGTTAAGGCTCCACTGAATTTTTTTAGTAAAAACAGTTTAAAATTTGAACAGAGAGATATAATAAGCTGAGGCAAATCAGTAGAAACAATGAACTAAAAGGAAATAATAATATGGAGCCCTCGGCTCAGCACATCATATATCACAGTAACAAGTATGCAATGCAGTACAGGGGGAAAGCTCCCGGAATCTCGTCCGCAGTCCCAATTTAAATATGCAATGTAGTACGGGGAGAAAGCTCCTGGAATCTCGTCCGTAGTCCCAATTTAAATAAGCAATGCACTACAGGGGGAAAGCTCCCGGAATTCCGTCCGTAGTCCCAATTTAAATATGCAACGCAGTACAGGGGAAAAGCTCCCGGAATCTCGTCCATGGTCCCAATTTAAATATGCAATGCAGTACAGGGGGAAAGCTCCCGGAATCTCATCCGTAGTCCCAATTTAAATATGCAACGCAGTACAGGGGGAAATCTCCCGGAATCTCGTCCGTAGTCCCAATTTAAATGCAGTACAAATACTGGATACAATTTTTATTTAAAATAGTTCAGGAAAATCACATGCAAAATATGGATAAAACTACCTAAACATGGTACACATAGTAATAACTAGGGGAAGTTCAAGTAAAACAGGTAGACATGCTTCTTCCTAATCTAAACTACATAGCCAATACATGAGACAGTGAAATATGAATGAAATAATTTAAGTCATTGAGGCAAAAATGAAGTTTTAGCAACAATGGTCCGCTTACGTACTCATCACCTCACGTACACAGCACCCAAACAACATAAAACAATATTAAAATAGCCTAAAGGGAAGTCTCCAACACAGAGTTAGGCAAGCCACTTACCTCGACTGCGCTACTCAACTCAAAACCACGCTCTTGCCACGAGTATCCGACTCCGAATGACACAAATCTATTCAATTCGATTGCATATGTAAATATCACTTTAAGGAATCAAAATAGCTAATAAGTTCGAGGCTAATACGCAAAATTAGGAAAATCGCCCAAAAAGTCCCCCGGGCCCACGTCTCGAAATCGAGTGAAAGTTACAAATTTAGAACACCCATTCAAAACTCACTCGAACAAGAATCATCGAAAACCGACGTCAAAATCCTATTAAATTCTCGGATTTCTAATTGGGGAAACGTCTTCCCATTTACATGATTTTTCACCTAAATTCCTTGATTGCATGGAAGAAATTGCTATAGATTAATGATATACAAAGTAAATAAGGTTAGAAATCGTTACCAAGGAAGCCTTTCCTCAAAATCCACTCCAAATCGCCTACACCCGAGCTCCAAATTATTTTTAGAAGATATGAATTTTAAGCCCTCGAATTTGATATAAACTGCCCAGCGATTTTTGCACCTGTTCCCCTTGGACCGCACCTGCAGAAAATCCATCGTAGGTGCGAAAACCCACTAAAATGCCTGGGACCGCACCTGCAATCACTGGGCCGCACCTGCGGAACCCCAACCGCACCTGAGAGAACTGGTTGACTTGACCAAGTCCGCACCTGCGAGCCCCTCTTCCGCACCTGCATGTCCGCACCTGCGGATAATCCATCGCAGGTGCGAGACACCAGAACCAGCAATGGTTCAGCTATTACCAAGTTCCAAAAATAATCCGTTGAGCATCCGAAACATCCCCGAGGCCTCCGGGACCTCAACCAAACTTACCAACCAGTCCTAATACCTTATCCAAACTTAGTCAAACCTCCAAAACACATCAAATAACACCAAAATCACCAATTATACATGGATTCAAGCCTAAGAACTTATGAAATTTCCAAAATCTACAACTAATGCCGAAACACATCAAAACTAGTCCGAATGACTTCAAATTTTACACACAGGTCACAAATGACACGAAGTACCTACAGCCACTCTCGGAATTCCATTCCGAGCCTAATATCAAAATTTCACCAATCGGCCAAAATTGCCGAAATTCTAACTTTCGCCAATTCAAGCCTAAATCTACTACAGACCTCGAAAGCACATTTCGGACACGCTCCTAACTCCGAAATCACCCAACAGAGCTAACGGAGCCGACGGAATCCCATTCCGAACCCGTCTTCCGACAGTTCTAACTACGGTTCGGTTTCTAAAGTTTAAACTCACATATAAGGACTATGTGTCCAAAAACTCATCGAATTTCACCACTCAACATTCCGACAAGTCCCAAAAGCAGAAATAGACATGGGGAAAGCAGTTATTAGGAGATCGGGGTGCTAACTCTCAAAACGACCTACCGGGTCGTTACATTATCCCTCTCTTAAGAAAATCGTTCGTCCTCGAACGAGTATAGAGACATACCTGAAGATGTGAAAAGATGAGGCTACTAACTGCGCATATCCTGTGCGGTCTCCCAAGTTGCCTCCTCGACCGGCTAACCCCTCTACTGAACCTGTACTGATGCAATATCCTTTGACCTGAGCTTTCTGACCTGTCTATCCAATATAGCTACTTTCTCCTCAGCATATGATAAATCCTTTTCCAACTGGACCGAACTGAAATCCAAAACATGAGTCGGGTCACCGTGATACTTCCGAAGCATGGAGACATGGAATACCGGATGAACTCCTGCTAGGTTGGGAGGCAGGGCTAGCTCATAGCAACCTCCCCAACACGTCGCAACACCTCAAAAGGGCCAACAAATCTCGGACTCAGCTTACCCTTCTTCCCGAACCTCATGACGCCCATCATAGGCGATACCCAAAGCAAAACCCGATCACCAGCCATAAATGCCAAATCATGAACCTTTCGGTCCGCATAATTCTTCTGCCTGGACTGAGCTGCATGAAGTCTCTCCTGAATCACCTTCACCTTGTCCAGGGAGTCCTGGACCAAATCTGTACCCAAAAATCGGGCATCGCCCGGCTCAAACCATCCCATTGGGGACCGGCACCATCTACCATACGAAGCCTCATATTGAACCATCTGAATGCTGGACTGGTAGTTGTTATTATAAGCAAACTCTGCAATGGGAAAGTATTGGTCCCATGACCCTCCAAAATCCATCACACAGGCACGACATATCCTCAAGAATCTAAATTTGCGCTCGGACTGCCTGTCCGTCTGAGGGTGAAAGGCTATACTCAACTCTACCCTGTCCTAGCTCCTGTTGAACGACTCTCCAGAACCGTGAAGTGAACTATGTACCTCTGTCTGAAATGATAGATACAGGAATACCGTGGAGGCGAACAATCTCCCTGATATAAATCTCTACCAACCTCTCAGGGGAGTATGTAGTCAACACCGGAATGAAATGGGCTGACTTGGTCAGCCGATCCACAATCACCCAAATAGCATCAAACTTCTTCAAAGTCCGAGGAAGTCCAACCACGAAGTCCATGGTGATCCGCTCCCACTCCCACTTTGGAAGCTCAATGTGCTGAAGTAACCCTCCCGATCTCTGATGCTCATATTTGACTTGTTGCAGTTGAGACACTTGGCCAAAAAATCCACTATATCCTTTTTCACCCTTCTCCACCAATAGTGTTGTCTCAGGTTCTGGTACATCTTCGCGGTACCCGGATGAATGGAATACCGCGAGCTATGGGCCTCCTCAAGAATTAACTCCCGAAGCCCATCCACATTGGGCACACAGATCCGACCCTGCATCTTCATCACACTGTCATCTCCTATAGTCACATCCCTGGTGTCACCTCGCCGAACCCTGTCCTGAAGAACCAGAAGGTGGGGATCATCATACTGGTGCTCTCGAATGCGTTCATAAAGAGAATACCGAGCTACCAAACAAGCTAAAATCTGGCAAGGCTCTGAAATATTCAACCTCACAAAATGACTGGCTAAGGACTGAATATCTAAGGCTAAGGGCCGCTGAACTGCCGAAAGATATGCCAAACTCCCCAAACACTCCGCCCGGTGACTCAAGGCGTCGGCCACCACACTGGCCTTTCCCGGATGGTATAATATAGTGATGTCATAGTCCTTTAGCAACTCCAACCATCTCTGTTGGCACAAATTGAGGTCCTTCTGCTTGAATATGTGCTGCAAACTCCGATGATCAGTGAAAATATCATAGGGAACACCGTATAGATAATGACGCCATATCTTCAGAGCGTGAACAATCGCTGCCAACTCGAGATCATGAACTGGATAGTTCGTCTCATGCACCTTCAACTTTCTAGATGCGTAGGCAATCACCCTACCGCCCTGCATCAACACCGCCTCGAGGCTAATCCTCGAAGCATCACAATAGATGGTATAGGACCTTGAACCCGAAGGCAATACCAACACTGGAGCTGAAATCAGGGCTATCTTAAGCTTCTGAAAGCTCTCCTCACGCTCCTCAGTCCACCTGAATGGAGCACTCTTTTGAGTCAACCTGGTCATCGGTGCTGCAATGGATTAAAATCCCTCCACAAAATGGCGATGTACCCAGCCAAACCAAGGAAACTGCGGATCACCGTAGCTGATGACGGTCTAGGCCAACTCTACACATCCAAATACACTATGTGGCCCAAGAATGCCACTGAGTCAAGCCAAAACTCACATTTAAAGAATTTTGCATACAATCTCTTCTCCCTCAAAGTCTGAAGCACGGCCCTCAAATGTTGCTCATGGTCTTCCCGTGATCGGGAATACACCAAGATGTCATCAATAAACACAATGACGAAAGAATCAAGATAAGGCCGGAACACACTGTGCATCAAATGCATAAAAGTGGTCGGGGCATTGGTCAGCCCAAATTACATAACAAGAAACTCATAGTGGCCATATCTGGTCCTGAAGGCAGTCTTCGGGATATCCGACTCCCGATTCTTCAACTGATGATAGCTAGAATGCAAGTCAGTCTTGGAGAATACCCTGGAACCCTGTAGTTGGTCGAATAAATCATCAATGCGAGGCAAAGGATACATGTTCTTCACGGTGACCTTGTTCAACGGGCGATAATCAATACACATACGCATAGAACCACCCTTTTTATTCACAAATAATACTGGAGCACCCCAAGGTGATACACTGGGTCTGATGAAACCCTTATCAAGCAACTCTTGTAACTGCTCCTTCAACTCAGGAGGAGCCATACAGTAAGGAGGGATAGAAATGGGTTGAGTGCCCGACAATAAATCAATGCTGAAATCAATATCTCTGTCGGGCGGCATATCTGGAAGATCAGCTGGGAATACATCATGAAAGTCCCTCACTACTGGGACTGACTCAACTGGAGGGGCATCAACACTGACATCTCTCACATAGGCCAAGTACGCATCACACCCCTTCTCAACTATCCACTGATCCATAAGAAATCAAATGACCTTGCGGGGAGTATACTCTAAGGTACCTCTCCACTCTAGTCTCGGCAAGCCTGGCATAGCTAGCGTCACGGTCTTAGCGTGACAATCAAGAATAACATAATGGGCGACAACCAGTCCATGCCCAAGATAATATCGAAATCTACCATGCTGAGTAATAATAAATCATCCCTGGTCTCAAAACCACTAAGAGAAATCAAACACGACCGATATACGCGGTCCACAACTAGAGAGTCTCCCACAGGAGTAGATACATATACAGGGGAACTCAAAGAATCCCGAGATATCCCGAAATGTGGAGAAAAATAAGAGGACACATATGAATAAGTAGATCCTTGATCAAATAACACTCATGCATCCCTATGGCAGACAGGGACAATACCTGTGATGACTGAGTCTGAAGCAACTGCCTCAGAATGGGATGGAAGGGCATAGTATCTGCCCTGGCCTCCCCTTTTAGGGCGACCTCTACCTCCCCGACCCTTACCTTGAGCTGGATGAGGAGGTGGAGTGGCAGCTGGGGCTAGAAGAATAGCTGGAGGACCCGGCGGAGCACGTGGAGGCTGATAAGACTATGGAGGTGCACCCCTCCTGGCCTTGGGGCAACCTGTAACCAAGTGACGAGTGTCACCACACTCAAACACAACTCCCTCGGATGATGCTGCGACTGAGACTGAATAGGAGCTGGCCTGTTGGGCTGGCTGGAAATAGCAGCACACTGGATACTGGCGGTGCATAATAGAACTCCTGAGGTCTAGGAGGAGCTGGAATATCGGTGGCTGCTGGAAGATCTGAATGAACAGGGCGACCCACAAAGCCCCTACCGTGATGTGCTGCTGGTGCACGAGCTCCTGAAAAATGGCCAGTCTCTCGAGACCTCTTGGCCTCCCTCTCCTCTCTATCCCAGGCGAATATGCCCTCTACTCTCCTAGCAATACTCACCGCCTACTGGTAAGTGATATCCATCTCCAACTCTCTGGCCATACTAGTCCGGATACTAGGATGGAGTCCCTCAATGAGGTGGTGAACCCGCTCTCTGACTGTGGAAACCAAGGCTGGTACATGCCAAGCTAACTCACTGAAACGGATTTCATGCTCCGACACAGTCATATTACCCTGGCGCAAATGCTTGAACTCCGCGCGCCAAGTATTCCTGAGGCTCTGAGGGACATACTCTCACAAAAACATCTCTGAAAACTGAGTCCAAGTGAGTGAGGCTGCCTCGTCCGAACTACTCAGCTCATAGGCCCGCCACCACTGATATGCCGCTCCCCTCAGCTGGAAAGCGGTGAAAGAAACCCCACTGGTCTCCACAATTACCATAGTGCGGAGAATACGATGACATTCCTCAAGAAATCCCAGAGCGTCATTTGAAGCTAGTCCGCTGAAAGTAGGTGGGTGGTACTTCTTATACCTCTCAAGTCTGAGCTGCTCGGTCTCAGAAGCAGCTACCCTAGCATCATGCTGAACTGGAGCCGCTGGGGGCATAGGAATATACTCCAGGGCCTGATCAACCTGGCCCCTCTGCTCAGGAGTGCGGGCTGCGGGAGTCTGTGCCCCTCCCCTGGCCTGAGATGTAGCGGGAGATATCAGAAGTAGTCCAGCCTGAGCTATAGTACTGAACATGCTCATGAACTGTCTAAAGTCTCCTGCAAGACTGGAGCAGCATAGGAACCTTATGTGCCGGCTCTCCAGCTGGGGTTGCCCTAGGCTCCTCAGTCGCTTCTGTCGCCGGTGCTCGGGCTGCACCGCGTGGTCGTCCTATACCTCGACCCCGGCCTCTGGTGGCTCTGAGAGGGGGCTCGGGTGCTTGGTCGTCGGTCCTCCCTGTACGGGCGCTCGGACCCCTAGCCACGAAACTGAGCGCTGGTACCTGGATCTGCACACGAAAAAAACATGTGCAGGAAAGGGCATGAGTGAACCACAAATTGGTACCTAGTAAGTGCTAAGCCTAACTCCAGTCGAGTACTGATGAGGTCAGGTTAAGGATCCACTGGATTTTTATAGTAAAAAAAGTTTAAAATTTGACCAGAGAGATATAATAAGCTGAGGCAAATTAGTAGAAACAATGAACTAAAAGGAAATAATAACAGGGAGCCCTCAGCTCAGCACAACAGATATCACAGTAACAAGTATGCAATGCAGTACAGGGGAAAGCTCCTGGAATCTCGTCTGTGGTCCCAATTTAAATATGCAATGCAGTATAGGGGGAAAGCTCCCGGAATCTCGTCCATAGTCCCAATTTAAATATGCAATGCAGTACAGGGAGAAATCTCCTGGAATCTCGTTCGTAGTCCCAATTTAAATATGCAATTCAGTACAGGGGAAAAGCTCCTGGAATCTCGTCCGTAGTCCCAATTTAAATATGCAATGCAGTACAAATACTGGATACAATTTTTATTTAAAACAGTTCAGGAAAATCACAGGCAAAATATGGATAAAACTACCTAAACATGGTACACATAGTAATAACTAGGGGAAGTTCAAGTAAAACAGGTAGACATGCTTCTTCCTAATCTAAACTACATAGCCTATACATGAGACAGTGAAATAGGAATGAAATGATTTAAGTCATGGAGGGAAAAATGGAGTTTTAGCAACAATGTCCCGCGTACGTACTCGTCACCTCACGTACACGGCGCCCAAACAACATAAAAAAATATTAAAATAACCTAAAGGGAAGTCTCCAACACAGAGTTAGGCAAGCCACTTACCTCGACTGCGCTACACAACTCAAAACCACGCTCTTGCCACGAGTATCCGACTCCGAATGGCACAAATCTATAAAATTCGATTGCATAATGTAAATATCACTTTAAGGAATCAAAATAGCTAATAAATTCGAGCTAATACATGAAATTAGGAAAATCGCTCAAAAAGTCCCCTGGGCCCACGTCTCGGAATCGAGTGAAAGTTACAAATTTAGAACACCCATTCACTCATGCCTCTTGGACCGCACCTGCGGTCCTGCACCTGTGGAAAATCCATCGCAGGTGCAAAAACCCACTAAAATGCATGGGGCCGCACCTGCGGTCACTGGGCCGTATCTGCGGCTCCGCACCTGCGACAACTGGTTGACTTGACCAAGTCCGCACCTGCGAGCCCTTTTTCTGCACCTGCAGATAATCCATCGCAGGTGCGAGAAACCAGAACCACCAATGGTTCAGTTGTTACCAAGTACTAAAAATCACCCGTTGAGCATCCGAAACATCCCCAAGGCCCCCGGGACCTCAACCAAACTTACCAACCAGTCCTAATGACCAAGTCCGCACCTAGCTCCTATTGAACGACTCTCCAGAACCGTGAAGTGAATTGTGTACCTCTGTCTGAAATGATAAATACAGGAATACCGTGGAGGCGAACAATCTCCCTGATATAAATCTCCGCCAACCTCTCGGAGGAGTATGTAGTCAACAGCGGAATGAAATGGACTGACTTGGTTAGCCGATCCACAATCACCCAAATAGCATCGAACTACTTCAAAGTCCGAGGAAGTCCAACCACGAAGTCCATGGTGATCCGCTCCCACTCCCACTTTGGAAGCTCAATGTGCTGAAGTAACCCCCCCGGTCTCTGATGCTCATATTTGACTTGCTGCAGTTGAGACACTTGGCCAAAAAATCCACTATATCATTTTTCATCCTTCTCCACCAATAGTGTTGTCTCAGGCCCTGGTACATCTTCGCGGTACCCGGATGAATGGAATACCGCGAGCTATGGGCCTCCTCAAGAATCAACTCCCGAAGCCCATCCACATTGGGCACACAGATCCGACCATGCATCCTCATCACACCGTCATCTCCTATAGTCCACAACTAGAGAGTCTCCCACAGGAGTAGATACATATACAGGGGAACTCAAAGAATCCCGAGATATCCCCAAATGTGGAGCAAAATAAGAGGACACATATAAATAAGTAGAGCCTGGATCAAATAACACTCATGCATCCCTATGGCAGACATGGACAATACCTGTGATGACTGAGTCTGAAGCAACGGCCTTGGAACGGGCTGGAAAGGCATAGTATCTGCCCTGGCCTCCCCCTCTCTAGGGCGACCTCTACCTCCCCGACCCTTACCTTGAGCTGGCTAAGGAGGTGGAGTGGCAGCTGGGGCTGGAAGAATAGCTGGAGGACCCGGCGAAGCACGTGGAGGCTGATAAGACTATGGAGGTGCACCCCTCCTGGCCCTGGGGCAATCTCTAACCCAGTGACGAGTGTCACCACACTCAAAACAACTCCCTCGGAGGACGCTGCGGCTCAGACTGAATAGGAGCTGGCCTGTTGGGCTGGCTGGAAATAGCACCTCGAAATGGAGGCACACTGGATAGTGGCGGTGCATAATAGAACTCCTGAGGTCTAGGAGGAGCTGGAATATCGCTGGCTGCTGGAAGAGCTGAATGAACAGGGCGACCCACAAAGCCCTACCGTGACGTTCTGCTGGTGCACGAGCTCCTGAAAAATAACCAGTCTCTCGAGACCTCTTGGCCTCCCTCTCCTCTCTATCCCGGGCGAACATGCCTTCTACTCTCCTGGCAATACTCACCGCCTACTAGTAAGTGATATCCATCTCCAACTCTCTGGCCATACTGGTCCGGATACTAGGATGGAGTCCCTCAATGAAGCGGTGAACCCGCTCTCTGACTATGGCAACCAAGGCTGGTACATGCCGAGCTAACTCACTGAAACGGACTTCATGCTCTGACACAATCATATTACCCTGGCACAGCTCGAACTTCACGCGCCAAGTATCCCTGAGGCTCTGAGGGACATACTCTCACAAAAACATCTCTGAAAACTGAGTCCAAGTGAGTGAGGCTGTCTCGTCCGAACTACTCAGATCATAGGCCCACCACCACTGATATGCCGCTCCCCTCAGCTAGAAAGCGGTGAAAGAAACCCCACTGGTCTCCACAATTCCCATAGTGCGGAGAATATGATGACATTCCTCAAGAAATCCCAGAGCGTCATCTGAAGCTAGTCCGCTGAAATTAGGTGGGTGGTACTTCTTGTACCTCTCAAGTCTGAGCTGCTCGGCCTAAGAAGCAGCTACCCTAGCATCATGCTGAACTGGAGCCGCTGGGGGCATAGGAATATACTCCAAGGCCTGATCAACCTGGCCTCTCTGCTCAAGAGTGCGGGCTGCGGGAGTCTGTGCCCCTCCCCTGGCCTGAGATGTAGCGGGAGATATCGGAAGTAGTCCAGCCTGAGCTATAGTACTGAACATGCTCATGAACTGTCTAAAGTCTCCTGCAAGACTGGAGCAGCATAGGGACCTCCTGTGCCAGCTCTCCAGCTGGGTTTTCCCTAGGCTTCTCTGTCGTCGGTGCTAGGGCTGCACCGCGTGGTCGTCCTCTACCTCGACCCCGGCCTCTGGTGGCTCTGGCAGGGGCCTCGGGTGCCTGGTCGTCGGTCATCCCCGTACGGTTCCTCACCATCTGTGGGAAAGAATATAATAGAATTTTAGAATTTTTGATGTCAATAACTCGCACGAGAAGTAAATCAAGGAAATATGATTGTTCTTAACAGTTACATAGCCTCCCGAAGATAGATACAGACGTCTCTGCACCGATCCGCGAGACTCTAACAAAGCGGCTTGTGACTTGTCACTCCTATGAACCTAGACGCTCTGATACCAACTTGTCACGACCCGATTTACCCTCCGAAAGGCATCGTGACGGCACCTAGTCTCTACAACTAGGTAAGCCTAATTATGGAACAGATATTAAATAGAAGCAATGAAATAAAGAGGGAAAATAAGTGAGTCTACAAATGAAACACCGCCACTTGGCGCGTACAAAATACATCTCCCAAAAACCCGGAATATCACTTTAGTTACAAGCTCTGTCTCAAAATAGCTCTATACAACAAGAGGGAATTTACATGAAAAAAATCTATCTAAATATGGAGTGGAAGGTGACTCGAAGGACTCTGCGGACGCGGCAGAATTACCTTTCGGTCTCCTAGAAGCTGCTGCTCGGACCCCTAGCCACGAAACTGAGTGCTGGAACCTGGATTTGCACACGAAAAAAACATGTGCAGAAAAAGGGCATGAGTGAACCACAAATTGGTACCCAGTAAGTGCCAAGCCTAACCCCAGTCGAGTACTGACGAGGTCAGGTTAAGGATCCACTGGATTTTTATAGTAAAAACAGTTTAAAATTTGAACAGAGAGATATAATAAGCTGAGGCAAATTAGTAGAAACAATGAACTAAAAGGAAATAATAACAGGGAGCCCTCGGCTCAGCACAACAGATATCACAGTAACAAGTATGCAATGCAGTACAGGGGAAAGCTCCTGGAATCTCGTCCGTGGTCCCAATTTAAATATGCAATGCAGTATAGGGGGAAAGCTCCCGGAATCTCGTCCATAGTCCCAATTTAAATATGCAATGCAGTACAGGGGGAAAGCTCCTGGAATATCGTCCGTAGTCCCAATTTAAATATGCAATGCAGTACAAGGGAAAGCTCCTGGAATCTCGTATGTAGTCCCAATTAAAATATGCAATGCAGTACAAATACCGGATACAATTTTTATTTAAAACAGTTCAAGAAAATCATAGGCAAAATATGGATAAAACTACCTAAACATGGTACACATAGTAATAACTAGGGGAAGTTCAAGTAAAACAGGTAGACATGCTTCTTCCTAATCTAAACTACATAGCCAATACATGAGACAGTGAAATAGGAATAAAATGATTTAAGTCGTGGAGGGAAAAATGGAGTTTTAGCAACAATGGCCCGCGTACGTACTCGTCACCTCACGTACACGGCGCCCAAACAACATAAAACAGTATTAAAATAGCCTAAAGAGAAGTCTCCAACACAGAGTTAGGCAAGCCACTTACCTCGACTGCGCTACTCAACTCAAAACCACGTTCTTGCCACGAGTATCCGACTCTGAATGGTACAAATCTATTCAATTCGATTGCATAATGTAACTATCACTTTAAGGAATCAAAATAGCTAATAAGTTCGAGGCTAATACACAAAATTAGGAAAATCGCTCAAAAAGTCCCCCGGGCCCACGTCTCGGATCGAGTGAAAGTTACAAATTTAGAACACCCATTCACTCACGCCTCTTGAACCGCACCTGCGGTCCTACACCTGGAAAATCCATCGCAGGTGCGAAAACCCACTAAAAGGCATGGGGCCGCACCTGCGGTCACTGCACCTGCGACAACTGGTTGACTTGACCAAGTCCGCACCTGCGAGCCCCTCTTCTGCACCTGCGGATAATCCATCGCAGGTGCGAGACACCAGAACCACCAATGGTTCAGCTGTTACCAAGTTCTAAAAATCACCCGTTGAGCATCCGAAACATCCCCGAGGCCCCCGGGACCTCAACCAAACTTACCAACCAGTCCTAATACCTTATCCAAATTTAGTCGAGCCTTCAAAACACATCATATAACACCAAAATTACCAATTATACATGGATTCAAGCCTAAGAACTTATGAAATTTCCAAAATCTACAACCGATGCCGAAACACATCAAAACTAGTCCGAATGACCTCAAATTTTACACACAGGTCACAAATGACACGACAGACCTACAGCCACTCTCGGAATTCCATTTTGAGCCCGATATCAAAATTTCACCTATCGGCCGAAATCGCCGACGGCGAACTTTCGCCAATTCAAGCCTAAATCTACTACAGACCTCGAAAGCACATCCGGACACGCTCCTAACTCCAAAATCACCCAACGGAGCTAACGGAGCCGACAGAATCCCATTCCGGACCCGTCTTCCCACAGTTCTAACTACGGTCCTATTTCTAAATCTTAAACTCACATATAAGGACTATCTATCTAAAAACTCTCCGAATTTCACCATTCAACGTTCCGACAAGTCCCAAAAGAAGAAATAGACATGGGGAAAGTAGTTATTAGGGGATCAGGGTGCTAACTCTTAAATCGACCTACCGGGTCATTACAAGTACATTATGCTAGAACTCCAGTATATTATGCTGGAAGTCCAGTATAATATACTGGAGTTCCAGCATAATATACTGGAATTTCAGTATATTTTGCTGGAGTATTTTTCGGATTTTGAACAGTGTTTTATTCAGATTTATCTTTACATGAAAAAGTGGCTAAATTTTGATTACTTTTGAAACTGTGGCTATTTTTGAATGACCACTTGTAAATCTGGCTTTTGAATTTTTCCCATTGTTTGGTAGCTGCTTTGGGTCCGACTAATCTAGGTTCTTGTGGAATAATCTCAGTTACGAATAAATCGCACCCTGTAAGAGTTTATGGACTTGCACATATATTTTGTATTAAGAATAACTGTATGTTGGTTGCTATAGTTAAGAGACAGCGGCGGGTCTAAAATTTTAAAGTTATGGGTGCTAACCGATAAAATTCTTAAAGACTAGTTTAATTATGGGTGTTCGCTCAATATTTATCTAAAAAATTTTATAATTGCCTATACAAATTTACTAAATCTGGTTAAAAATAATGGGTGCTTGAGCACCCACAAGTCACAATATGGATCCATCATTGTTAAAAGGTTGACCCAATTAAAAGTGATATGCTAAGGTTTACCGTTAAATAGATCTATAAGCCCCCTACTAAAATATGGGGTCTTATGTGTTGACATACGCATGTAACTTCTAATTTAATGACGGGCTAAATTAGAATTACATAAACATGTACAACTATAAATGGGTTATGGTCACGTAAGGTTTTCTTTTCTGATATCCCGTTGTTGAAAAAATTGAGAGTCACCCACGTCCTGGTTTGGAAGATCAATAACTTGCAAGACTAATGATTTCATTCTGTCTCTCATGGATTCAGGTACGCTTTCGCATCTAGTTTTTTATTCTCGATGATTTGACATGATAGGTCTTGGATAAAAGACGAAGGATTTCATCTCTAAAGTATTTTGGTTCTAACAATTGGTATAAGAGCCATTATCGCGTTAAATCGTTGAGATTTGTTTAACTCATTTTTCTGAAAAAGGGATATTAGTTTGTAAAAGCTTCTGAGTACTCCGATTGGTTAGTTTTGCTTAATATTATTCTGTTTTGATAAATAAAGAGAATATTATTTGAGTAAAAAGTTGCAGATTGGTCGCCGTTGTTGCGGCTTGAAATTTTTGATTTGAACATTTGTGGTTGGCAGAGAACTTGCTCAGGTTTATTACATATATAATATAAAGAAACCTAATAGCCTTATAATAACATTTTTGAAAACGAAAGACATTGGAGATTTACCCCATTGGTCTACTGCCAGAAAAGTTGAAAATTTATACTTTTTTTTGTGGTTATTTAATATTCTGGTTTTAGTAAACCTTTTTTTTTTAAAAGGGTAGCTGGTTAAATTTCCTCCATTGCGCGGCATAAGATTTATGTTTATAGGTTTTTCGGTGCCATTTTAAGGATTATTTTGTTTAAGATTTTGGTTAACAATAAGATAAAAGTTTAAAACTTGTTTTTAGTATAATTTTTTTTTTTTTGGTTTGCTGATTTGGGACGCCGCTTTTGCGGCATTATTTTTTGGGATTTGGGAATGAAATCCTTTCTTTATATATGCTGCCACAGAATAGCACTAAGGTGCTTTTTGATTCTATGTTTGTGAGCATTGAAATTTTTTTTTCAGCAATAGTTAAATTGAGAAAATAATATGAAGGCTATACTGGCAGATTTAGTTTCCAGGCCCACCATTATTATTATTTTGGCTAGAAAATTACTCCTGTAAATGTTACTGCTAACATCAATTCAATTCCTATGTTGAATGGCACTAACTTCAAGTCATGGCAAGAGAATCTCAACATAATTCTCAGAGTTATGGATCTTGACCTTGCGTTAAGGATTGATTTTCCACCACCTCTTACGGATAAGAGTACCTCTATGAAAAGAGGGAGATGAAAAGGTGGGAGAGATCAAATCGTATGTGTATAATGATCATGAAGAAAGCCATACCGGAAACATTTAGGGGTACTATGTCCGGCAATGTTAAGACGGCTAAAGAATTTATGGCTGAAATTGAAAAAGTATTTGTCAAGAGTGAAAGTATTGAGATTGATACAGTCTTGACAAGTCTAATTTTAATGAGGTATCTAGGAAAAGGTACCATCAGGGAGTACATCATGCAAATGTCCCATCTTGCTTCTAAGTTGAAAGCACTTAAGTTGGACATCTTTGAGGACTTGCTAGCGCATTTGAATTTTGATATCCCTTCCACCATAGTTGAGCTAGTGTAAGGTGAGCTATAATTATCAGAAAGAGACTTTGTCTCTAGATGAACTCATCTCACACGTTGTCCAGGAAGAGGATAGACTGAAGCAGGAAAGATAGAAAGTGCTCACTTAGTCGTTGTGCCTAAGTACAAGAGAAAGGGTTTCCTGAACTATCAGAAGTCTAATTATGGTGAAAGTTATATCTATGATGGTGACGGCAAGTCGGTGGAAGTCGAAGCAATTGAAACTTTTGGATTATTGTTAAGAACCGATTTTATTTCAATTTGAACGAGACTTATGTTGCGCCAATTGAAAGTGGTTCTGTATTAGATAAGTTTGGTTATTTTTATTTATTTGAAAATAAAAAAAATTGTCTCTTTCATAATTCAAAATTGGTTAGTCTCGGTTCTTTATCAGGTTACAATTTGTTTAATGAACTTTGCATGTTAACATGACTGGTAATAAGGGACTATTCAGTAGACAGCTTCTTTATGTCATGAGAGATTAGGTCATATCTCTAAAAGAGACTTAAGAGTTCTGTCCAATAATATTTTCTGTCCCCTCAATTTTTCAGAATTTTTATCCCACTACTAAGGCTACTTTTCCAATAATGTGAGGTTCTTTGGGGATGTTGAGCTTGTGGGGAGAGAGAGAATTAAGGACTTTGTCTTTGAAGAGGAACATATTGATATTCCTCTAATTATTATTGCCAATGCCCCGGAACAACTTTCTATACCTGACATAATTCAAGAAGCAAATTTGGATCAAAGACAATATCATTCAACATGTCCTTCAAGAAGTAGTTCCCAAAGATCCTCAAAAATAAATTTCAACAAAAAAAATAATCTATGGACTTAAGAAAGTGTCACATTAACAGTATTGCTAATTTCTTCAAGTTTTTGTCTCATTTGTTTACGAGATAAATCTTGTTAATTATTATGTATACCACAAGTTTAGTGGGGGGTAAGTATATTTTTAAATTGTTTGATGTATGATCAGATTTGTATCCATCTAAATATTTCATTTAATTTAGGGAGATTGGGAAAATATTTAAATAATTTATAAACTTATCTTTTTAAAGCAGCTTAAAGATTCAAAAGCTAATTATAGTGAACGAATATTTTATGCTCACATAAAAGAAGTTGAAAAGTTAAAGATAATCAGATATTCAGATATCGACTTCACTAGATGTTGATGTAATATGACATACTTAGTGGACGAGCTATATAAGGAAGAGTGTTAAACAAACACACATAGCTCTTTTCACCATGGCAGTTAATGTATAACATATTATGTAGCATCTGATTATGGAATATGACTGCAAAATTTTGTCATTGACTGCAAGTTTATGGATAAAGTTGAAAGCACACTTGAGTTACTTTGTGACAATAAGTTAGCAATCTTGTATTCTAATAACAATAGGATTTCGGAAAAAGTCAAAGCACGTTGACATAAAGTCCCTGGTAGTCAAAGAAAGAGTTCAGACTGATTAGGTTTTTATAGAATATATTGGTACAAACTCCATTGTTGTGGGTCCACTTACTAAGGGACTACCAGCCAAGGTTTTCATGAGCATATTGCACATATGGGTGTCATATCATTAATGGATATTCAGTTTCCGTGGGAGTTTGTAACCTCTTAAATATTCTTTATGGACACAATTCAGTTTCAGTTTTAGGTTTCAGGTAATGATTTCAGTTTACGGATCTTTGAGGTTATTTCTGCAGAAATAAAGTATTCAGTTTATTTTTCTCTCTGACTTATTTTCAGTTGAACCAGTTGGATATATGCATAATTGGATCACATTGCATGTAATTTTCATGCTACACATCCATACTTGATCTATGTCATTTGATTATACTGGTATCTCGTCGTGATTGAAAGACAAGATTGTTCGGAGGTACTTTGGTGTATGGTAGCAAATACATTTGAGCTCATAAGGTGACATACAATTATAAAGTTATATGTACATATATATATATATATATGTATATATATATATATATATATATATGTATGTGTGTGTGTGTGTGTTGTGTCCAAGTGGGAGACCGTAGGAGTTTATGGATTTGCACATATATTTTGTATTAAGAATAATTGTATGTTGGTTGCTATCGTTAAAAGGTTGACCCAATTAAAAGTGATCCGCTAAGGTTTAAAGTTAAATGGGTCGATAAGACACCTCCTAAAGTATGGGGTCTTATGTGTAGATACCCGCATGTAAACTTCTAATTTAATGATGGGCTAAATTAGAATTATATATACATGTACAACTATAAATGGGTTATGGCCCCCAAATCAGACGTAAGATTTTCTTTCTTATATCCCGTCGTTGGAAAAGTTGAGAGTCACCCACGTATTGGTTTAGAAGACCAATAACTTGCAAGACGAAGGATCATCATCTCATGGATTCAGGTACGCTTCCGCATCTAGTTTTTTATTCTCGATGATTTGACATCATAGGTCTTGGGTAAAGATGAAGATTTCATCTCTAAAGTATTTTGGTTTCAACACACCGTATCAAAGGTGACTCCATTCTCAAGACTCGAATTTGAAATCTTTAAATGAAAAGATAGAATTGTTGGCCATAAGTTTGGTCTAAATAACCAAAATAAACAATAAGATGAGATATGAAATCCATAAGAAATTGAATAATAGGATATCACAAGTTTCCAGTAAAAAATTCGACTTGATCAAAAGATGAAATTTACTACAGAACTCTTTATTTCTCTATTCTTCAACTATAATACAGTTGAATACACAATATTATTTTTACTGCTATACAATCTGAATTTACACTAAGGTTGCTATAGACAAAATAACAAAAGAAACTTTAATCATCCACTTTTTGAAAACAGAACAGTTCAAATTCTTGAGAAGATTTGAAGATAAAACAAGTATTCAGCATCATTTGAGACATAATGAGCACTTGTCCTTGTGATCCAGGCCACAGAAAATGCCTCCAACTGTGTGATATTCCGCAATTTAGTTAGATTTCTGAGTCAGTAAACTTTCTAAGTATTTCTCCACATAATCTAGACCACACTGCGTCTTCACAACAGGTAATATGGCAGGAACATCCAGATAGAATTCTGAAGCAGACTCGTCGAGCTTGCCCCAAACTTTGAGTTGTTCTCTTGCTGCTTTAACGGCCGCTCTTGTTGCACAATGGACTGAAGCTGCAAGTAGCAGTGGCGGTTCACCAGATGCTGCAAAAAAGTAATTAATCATATTAGGTTCAACCATTTGTACTAATGAATGTATATACATATATGATATACTATCTTGAAATGAGTTCGCGACATTATTCCTCTCAACTAAGTGAAGAATCAGTAGAAAGTTTTTCATGATAATAATACCTTTGGAAGAGAGAACACGTTTTTCGTGATGTCCACTGTTTACCAAATGAACGTTGAAATTCTGGGGTATGGTATCGATTGTTGGGATCTTGTATGTCCAAGTGCTATTTGAGACCATCAAACCATCGTCGTTTGTAAGATATTCTTCATGCATAAAAAATCCAATACCTTGTACATAAGCTCCTTCAATCTGCAAGGAAACGAAAAAATATTGGCGCTATTTAGAACATCTTACGATCAAGAATAGATTATACACCTCTCAATTACACAAAAATTCTACTACATAATCTAAAATATACAACAAAGGCAAGACTGTTATGAACCTGTCCCATATCAACAGCTGGATTCAAGCTCTGCCCACAGTCGTAAATAATATCCGACCGCAAAATGGTAGTCTCTCCGGTCAGAATATCTATCTCCACCTGCAAAAAGAGTTTTTGCTATTTACTTATCCATAAGAATGTTTTGCAGAAGAATAAAATTGGCCGCAAAATTATCCTCAATCAGAGTTTCCTGCCAAGTGTTGTGCACTCAAACATACTGAAAATCGATAATCATTGAAGCAGACTGAAGCAGGGAACACTACCAAAGACATGGATAGTCAAACCAGAAAAAGCAACAGAAAAACCAAGTTTACCTCACTGACGGCGGCACCAAAGTTCAAATAACTCATGGAACTGGATTCTGGTACATAATAAGAATTTGCTGCTAAGTTTATTGCTTGCATTTGTGCCTGCAGAAAGAAGGGAGGTGGGTGGGAGAGAACTGCAAACTCAGATATTTAACACACGAGAAAGAGTGACCAAGTGAATAATTGGGAAAACAAACCTGGCGAATGAGCGTTGGCCAATCAAGAGAGCCATTTTGTTCCTGCAACTGTTTCTTCAGAGGAGTCAGTCTTTCAACCAAGATACTACAGCAACGTCTAACTGCTTCACAGCTTGATTCCGATGTAGTGCTTCCAGCCGTATACCCACCTTGCACTAAGCTTAAGCTGTCTGCTTGTATGATTCGTACTTTCTCTACAAGTTCTTCACTCCAACTACTTTCAATTAAACCAAGAGCATATGCAGTCATCTGTCTAGCCTTTGTCCATAGCCCTTGGCCGATTTCAATCCCTCCAACCTCTACAACAATTGATCCATCTGACAAAATACTGACTTTTCCTGGGGTCGGTCGTTGCATAGCTTCAAACATTATTGGCAGTCGAGAAATACCCTTTTTCTTCCATGTGTTTTTCTGGTTAAACTGTTCCACCATCTTGCTACGTTGGAAAAAGCTCGAGGACACGGCTAACTTATCCATGATACTAGGCAAGGTATATTCTCCTACTTCAGTCACAAATTTATCATAGAATAAATTTATGCTTTCCAATGTATGAACATTTTTATTTCTGACAGAATCAACCTCCTTTGACAGTAAACTCGCTACATGCTCTATTATAGCTTCAGCAATATAAGATCCTTGCACCTCCCCAGGGGCCCGCATAGATGATTTGCTGGTAAGATTCGTCTTGCATAATTTTACATCAAAAGATAAGGCACCCCAATCATATTTCTTTAATGCTTTAATCACATTTGATGGTAGGATGGGGCTTATATCTTCCGAAATCCCAGCATTTATCAATATATCAACATGTAATGCTGTGATCTTTCCGCTTGACTTGAATCCTACACTGTATGTTACTTTCATTGGGTGTCTTCCTCCTGTCATTATCATGTCGCTGTTCCGGTTGACATATATCCTCACAGGTCGCCTTAACTTGTATGCTGCAAGTGCACAGGCTGTCGAAACCTAAAAATCATACATAAACTTTGGCATCAGAGTTGGAAATTTTTTCTGGAAGAGATCGAGAAAGAAAGAGAGACGTGAGAAAGAAACATCCACAGGCATTATTATTACTATTTTTCTTTTCATATACTCACAGGCATTGCTCTGACTGCCTTGCCCCCAAAGCCACCTCCAACCCTTCTTGTAATTACACGGATATTGTGTTCAGGTACACCAAGACAACTGGCAATCACATTTTGCGCATACTCAGGGCACTGGCTTGAAGTATAAACAACCATACAGTTGTCTTCATCTGGAATTGCAAGGGCAGTCTGTGTCTCCATATAAAAATAGTACTCGGAACCAAGTCTTACCTGGAAATAATTTTATTAGAAGAAGAGCCAATCAATAGAAAATTTGAACCTTTAGCGCACATCTACTACAGTTAGACATGCTATGGAACTATAGAAAAATCAAAAGTACCTCAGCAGAGAGAATCTTGTGATCAGCTTCAGCCATTCCTTTTGAGAAATCACCAACCTGTTTTGGATATAGAAATGGCAGGATTTGGAAAAAGCTAGATTTCTCAACAGCTTCCTCGACAGTTAAAATGGGTGAATTTACATTTACAGTGTCATATTCAACAAGGGCTGTTGTCGCAGCCACATCAGCAGACCTCTGAGTGTCAGCAATCTATCGCCATGTTGAACAACAGAAAGAAATAGTTTTAAAAGAAATCTTATGGATCAAAAGTATATGAGAAATTAATGTTTCATACCGCAACTGCAATTCTGTCGCCAGCACATCGGGCGAGATCGTCTGCGAATAAAGGCTCAGGACCAAACATTGTAATAGATCCTACATTTGACCCTCCACTTGGGATATCTTTGAAAGTAATAATGTCTGTGAATCCATCTGTTAATGAATTAGATTCAAGCTGGATTCCTTTTACACCTGCTAATGGTTTCGTGCTGTAGATAAATGCTCCGTGCAGGCAGTTTGGTGGTGATGGAATGTCATCTACATAAACAGCTTCACCTGCAAAATATAATATAAACCAGAAGATGAATATTGCAGAACAAACTTATTGTAAGATGCACATAGACTATTTTGTGTTATACCAATAAGAGATGATATGAGAAATACTGAACCATTTACAGAGGAAAAAAACATCAAAAGCTCGAGCCTCTTCTCAAATGGAAAATAAATGACAAGGGAGGAGGAAAGGCTGATGAGGAAATTTATAACGAAAAAACAAGTTCGGCTGAATCTGTATTAACACAAAAGAATGGTAACAACCAGTGAATAGTTGTAGTAGAGGCTTGAAATGAAGCCTAACACTATTTAACTACAGTTTTATCTAAGCGAGACACAGGAAACTATTTCCTCGATCTCACATCTCCTATGTTTTCCCTGCTGTACACAGTATATAAAGCTCAATCATCAAAATGGAATGTCCAGAACATTTCTTAAGAAACAAAAAGACCTGTTCATGAGAACACATTTCTACCCTTCAGAAACGTCTAAATGAGATAGTGTTTGGTCATATAGTCAGGTTCTTATGAGAAAATTTGTGTATACTCAAAGTAAAAATTCTATTGAATTGCGTTTAGAGAAAATACATAAAACATAAGTAGATGTTAGGGAATGCAAATATAGTGAATGTATAAGACGATTCATTATCAAAATCCGCCTCTCTACCCTCCCACGGTAAGGGTAGGGGTAAGGCCTGCATACACAGTATCCTCTCGAAACCCTACTTGTGGAATTCCACTGACCTTTAATAGGTGACCTTGTCTTAACATACACAAGATGAAATAGAATACCAAAGGAGAGTACAAACCAGCAGCTTGCATGGCAGCTCCAACCTTCTTCATTGGTTCACCCACTGGATAGTGCTCGCTACTTGATTCCACAACCTGCTTAGAAGAAGACAGTAGCGTTTGTTTTCTCCCCTGACTAATGCCACCATCATTACTACTTTTTGAAATTTCCTCGAGTGAGATGTCATTGATTCCATTGACAATAGCAGAATGAACATCAACTAAGGGATAAAGAAACTGAAAAACATAACTGACGGCCAAGCTTGATCTGTACTCTGGATGTAAAGTCCCATCTTCCGGTACCACAGCTAGTTTGACTAATGTAAGTGCTTCACTTAAAACATGTGCATTTAATATTTTCCCTGTTAGATATTCCTCTACTTTTTTAGCCCTTGTTGCATGTTTTGTACCATAAGCACCAAAGGCCAGCTGGATATCGTTTATCAGGATGCCGTTCTGGCAGAGAGAAACATCAGCCCCAAAAGCAGCATTTACATATGCTATTGCATTCCCATGAGGTCGGGGAGCAGCTCGATAGGTCTCAAACAAAAACTTAGTAAAGGTTTTGAGAGTATTCTCTTCTTTAAATGGGATCCAAACACTTAGAAGCACGGTCCTTGAGTCTATTGGAGGTCTCGATAATAATTCCTCCCATGTGATTTTTTCAAGTCCATGACCGGTCATCAAGCTAACGGTAGCACCCACACCAAGAAATAATGTACCGATATCTGAAGGAAAACCATTCTTCTGTGCCATAATCAAATTTCCTCCCACACTAGCAGAGTTCCTAACAAATGGTGTAGCAATCTTCTCCATGTGGTTAACCAGCTTTTCGGACACCAGCTTCCCATGTGGACCCAAATTGAGTTTGTTTTCCTCATTCAAGAATGATATAAGTTTAGAGATAGTCACAGTTGCTCCCACTTCAATGCCTGTCTGATCTCTTTCGATGATTGAGAGCTCAGGAATATACCTGAGATCAATGTAATGATCATATCGCTGAGTTTCCTTATAATAACCTGTGCCTGTATTACCAACGACCAGTTTAAATCTCGCACCATTTTCCGCCACACTGGAGTTCAACAAGCTCTGCAGCTCCTCAATGGAAGTAGGACTGTACCAAGGGTACCTAGTGGAGTCCAAATTTGTGGCGCATTCACTTTTCAAGAACTCCGGATATGTAGTAAAATTCTTGGTTGGATCATAAGGAGGTAATTTACTTATTTTATATTCCTTGGAATCTCCCTTTTTCCAAAAAGAATTGAACCCCAAATCCTCTATATCAATATCAGCAGCAAAAGTCTTGCAGGCATCAGCAATAGGCCGGTATCCAGTGCACCGGCAGAGGTTCCCTGCTATGGCCTTTTCAGCTTCAGATGAAGTAAGCTTAGAAAATCCTGGTGGAGGATCTGGCTTGTTTCCTTTATCGGCATTGACAAGAGCTGAGAAAAATGACATACACATTCCAGGAGTGCAAAAGCCACATTGAGAAGCATGGAAACCGGCAAATCTTTCATGAATAGAGTGGAAACCATCTCTGGTGTTCCCAAGTCCTTCACTCGTAGTAATTGAGCAACCATTCAAACTGCAAACAAGTGTAAGGCATGAACTCGCGCTATAATCTTCCACCTTTTTAAGCTTGGGATCATACTTTGAGACCAGAACAACACAAGCCCCACAACCACCTGTAATCATAAGAATTAAGTTAAGTTCTTTTGAACCCAAAGTTGAGAACTTGTTATGCAAATATACTTACAATAGGGGCATATACCTACGACTTTAACTATATAACGAACTAAGGCTAACAGAATTGGAAGGTGAAGATATCATCATACACCTTTAACAAGCTTATGAAGCAAAAAGGATTCCCATCTAGTCTCAAGTCAGGAAATAAGGAATAAAATATCTCATAACTACGGAAGGTAATTCTTTTATAGACGAAAAAAATTACGATGATATTAAAGAGTAAGGGGAAAAAGATCTTTTTTCTAATATTCCTCTCTCCTTCACTTAATACCATACTTCGTCTCAATGAATATTCACTTTAGATTGCTTAGTCCATCTCATTATTAATTCATTGTTAAAACAATTTGAATATAAGAATTTTTGTCAACAATTATCATTCTTGTTGTATAGGTTTACAACGTGTAATTAAATTAAATTAAACTGCTAAGCTGCCGAAGTTAGCCTACAATGTATATAATCATGCATATATTAAAATCTTTAACTCATTTTTTTGATAACTAACTTTACCTCTTAAGATATTGAAAAGAAAGGCCATATCATTTGTTTTAACTCCCAAATAACAAGAAGAGAAAGGAAAAAGGAATCAAATAAAGTAGTTTCCCGTGTAAAAAAAAAACTCCATTTACTATAAGTCAAAAACCAAAGCAGAAGAAATAAAGAAAACTACAGTAGATCAAAGTTGTAAATTTCCAAGAAAATCACAGAAATAAAGCAAAACTAACATGTCCATTGAAACACCAATATAAGTAAATCCAAAGCTTTTAGTATTCCTTATTGTATTAGCACCAAAACAAACATAGTGGTTAAAAAGAATAAGGAGAATTAATTACCTTCACCACAACCAAGTTTAGGACTCTTGAAACAAGTCTCAGAACGCAAGAAATGAAGCAAAGTAGTAGAGGGGTCAATATTTGGCAACTCAAACCTCTCTCCATTTACTGCAAAAACTAAATTTCCTTCTTTTTTTCCCATTACTACCTCCTAAAAAACACACACCCTTTATCAAAATACTATTTTTATTTCAACTTTTTAAGCTGAGGAAATGAAATAGTTAAAAGAAAAAAAGCAACAACCTTGAATTGATATATGAATTTGGTGTTCTTAATAATATCTCTCAAAAGCTTTATGCCACATGCAATCATGCATAATGGTCAAACAGCCAACTTAATTGGAGGAAATAATTAAATTAATAATTAGTTGTATTATTAAAGCATCAATATTTCATGTAGTCCACTACTTGAGAAGTTTCTAAGGTAAGAGGATTTGAAGTCGACGGCCATCAATTCTTTTTGTTTTGACCTCTTTTTGTATAAGAATATTTATATATCGTAGTATCATTAAAAAGATGCCACGTAGGCTTGTGTTTCAGATGAGCAAGAAACATGTCTGAGAATCACCGTACACTTTCTTTATTTCATTTTCTATGACGATTTTTCCACGCTGGATATTAACTTCCATATACATATTAAAAATAAGACGTTGATTCTGAATTAAATGTTAACATATAATAATAATTGATTGTAATTAAATATTTATAATTATATCTAGTCAACTTTTTAATATACATACAAGATTTGTGTATAGGTTATTTGGTTTCACTTTTAAAATTTCAATTTTTAAAAGTAATAGTAGTAGTTAAGAGATATGATTTTCCAAAAATAGTTTATTCAAAATAGAACAACGACAACATGATTTTTCACATTTTGTTTCTATCCTTCCCTTTTTCTTTGTTTTTACCTGTAAGTATTTTATTTTTTTTCTATAAAGAGAGTTGTAGAAATTATGATATCACTAGGGGACCCCCCCCCCCCCCCCNGGTCCCCAAGTCTATCTCTATTATGTAGGCAGATTACCAAATTTGTTGTCAAAGGACCAGACTAGGGGTACCCTGATAATTTGTGCTTACATTTTTAGTTCAAACAAAAATTTTAGTAATTTATTACAAAAATCTCAAAACACATATAGATAGAGAAAATATAGCATCAAACTTAGAGGTGTTAATCGGGTGGGCCAGATCGGGATGGGTAGGGAAAAATGTGAACCGCACGGGTTACGAATCGGGCCGGTTACGGGTTTGGGTTCATCCGGGTAAAAATTAAACCGTAAGGGTTACGGGTAAACCGGGCCGGGCCGGGTTAACAGTAATTTTTTTTTTCAATTTTTTTTGTATTTGTTAGAACTATCGTAAAAATATAAACAAAAAAAAAACTTATAAAAATAGTGTTTGAATAAAGGATACAAAGACTTTAAAATTCTTATATTTGAATATATCATTAAGAATTTACTTATAATTTGCAAGTTCAAAACTTCAAACTTGCAAATTAAAGTTTACATTTAATACTTCAAATTAAAGTTNGACTTTGACTAGGAAATCCCCACAGACGACGTCAAATTGTTTGACCAAAAAAAGATAATCTTCGGTTAAACTAATTAACTTATTAAAAGGAGTTAATCCTAGTTAAAGCTAATAACTCAGCTCTGAGACTGACAGTGTGAAAAGTGTGAGCAATAATGGAACGGAATTAAAGCGTTAGCAATAAATGTGTCAATATATGATAATATGCGAGAAGCATCAAATATTAAATAACATTAAATGACAATAAATATAAAAGAAGGAAGATTCACCCAATATTAAATAAGTTGAATGATTTATTCTCTGACAATGATGAATGACAAGAATACAAGATAATATTGTGCACTTTCTCGGATCTGGTGGAAATGACAATAGATAATGTAAAAAATGTCGAATCTCTTCGGAAAATAGTTCTTTGTATTTATCTAGAGCTTATCTTTTTGGAAGAGTTCTTATCATATAGAATATTACATGTCTTTTCCCTCATCTTTCCTTCTATTTATATGGGATATTCCCAAAAAACCTAAAATACAATCGGAGAGAACATTCGACAGAATATTCCCTCTGAGGACATCAGTACAAAACTAGCCGTTATTCCTAACTTCGTTGCTCGACTTCGGCAGTGATTGGTCGCTAGACTGCTCGGTTCATTTGCTGGTTGGTCAACCTCGACCACACCACTCATAATAGTTTGCAAATTGTCCGTAACGTTCTTCTGTGCATGACTTAATCCTCAATCTGATTTTGACTCATACAGTATTACCTTGTTATTTTCTTATAGATGAAATGCACATATGACCGGTTTGAATTATTAATTTACATAATTTAAAAAAAGCAATTGAGTTTACGACGAAAATATTAACTTGTGATTCCTTAGATTTGAATAGATTTATCTCTTGTTGTGTCGGTGAACTCACTCCATTCCATACTTCATATTTACAGATTCAGAAGCCTACCAATTGAGCACTCTTATATATATATATATATATATATATAAGAGTGCTCAATTGGTAGGCTTCTGAATCTGTAAATATGAAGTATGGAATGGAGTGAGTTCACCGACACAACAAGAGATAAATCTATTCAAATCTAAGGAATCACAAGTTAATATTTTCGTCGTAAACTCAATTGCTTTTTTTAAATTATGTAAATTAATAATTCAAACCGGTCATATGTGCATTTCATCTATAAGAAAATAACAAGGTAATACTGTATGAGTCAAAATCAGATTGAGGATTAAGTCATGCACAGAAGAACGTTACGGACAATTTGCAAACTATTATGAGTGGTGTGGTCGAGGTTGACCAACCAGCAAATGAACCGAGCAGTCTAGCGACCAATCACTGCCGAAGTCGAGCAACGAAGTTAGGAATAACGGCTAGTTTTGTACTGATGTCCTCAGAGGGAATATTCTGTCGAATGTTCTCTCCGATTGTATTTTAGGTTTTTTGGGAATATCCCATATAAATAGAAGGAAAGATGAGGGAAAAGACATGTAATATTCTATATGATAAGAACTCTTCCAAAAAGATAAGCTCTAGATAAATACAAAGAACTATTTTCCGAAGAGATTCGACATTTTTTACATTATCTATTGTCATTTCCACCAGATCCGAGAAAGTGCACAATATTATCTTGTATTCTTGTCATTCATCATTGTCAGAGAATAAATCATTCAACTTATTTAATATTGGGTGAATCTTCCTTCTTTTATATTTATTGTCATTTAATGTTATTTAATATTTGATGCTTCTCGCATATTATCATATATTGACACATTTATTGCTAACGCTTTAATTCCGTTCCATTATTGCTCACACTTTTCACACTGTCAGTCTCAGAGCTGAGTTATTAGCTTTAACTAGGATTAACTCCTTTTAATAAGTTAATTAGTTTAACCGAAGATTATCTTTTTTTGGTCAAACAATTTGACGTCGTCTGTGGGGATTTCCTAGTCAAAGTCTTAGTTTCTTTCAGATCTTAAAAAAAACAACACAAAACATTGTCTTTTCTCGCATGCATAGTTTAACATGACTAGTAATGAAGAGGAAAGAATGAAAGCAGTAGCCGGTCTTACTAGTAACCTCTTAAACACCATCAATGAGGTCACTGAAATAGGCGATAAGGACGTGACGCCAAACGCCTCCCCCAGGTGGAGTGTTTCACCCCTTCCTCACGACAACATCACAACCTCACACGGTAAAGGAGCCTCTACGTCCACAATGGAGGAGGCACCACCAGCAATGAAAAAGTTGCTCGAGGCGTAGCTAACAAACACGCTGACCAGTATCCTCGACAAACCTGCCCAAAGGACGAACAAAGAAGATGCGAGAGTTTGCGTCGCACCAGCGACAGACGAGCAACACAGCCCTCCTCCTGTAACAGGTATTGCTCACAACGTTAATGATGCAGGTAACGACACCCTCACATCCATTTTGAGAAAGATGGAGGAGATGGAAAACGAGAACAAAATACTTCGCGACTAAATGAAAGAGAATCAAGAAAGCGTAGACAAAATACCAGGCTCCCCAAAACTCTTACCAAAAAGGGACGATGTCCGTATCGTCGAACAACCATACAGTGATGAATCTGCACCACACGCCATACCTAAAACCTTCAAAGTGTCGATGTACTTGAAGATATACGCTGGTACGAGGGACCCTAAGGATCATGTGACCCACTATGTCACCGCACTAAAAGAAAACAATCTCGCCAAAGAGAAAGTGTCATCTATATTGCTGAAGAAGTTTGGTGAAACCCTCACCGGGGAAGCACTAACTTGGTACTCATAACTACCTGCACGCGCTGATAACTAGGGATTTATCCTATTATTTGCTCTCGCTTGCTTAGGTTTTGGGCCAGAAATGCTAAAGGTATTTCCGAAAACTAACTTAATGTGCTTGCTTGCAGGTTTTGGTCAAAATGAGGCAAAGAAGTCAAAATGAGGCAAAGAAACCAAAATAAGCTCACGAAGGAGTCAAACTTACACAAACCAGAAGCAGGAAATGGACCGGTGACCGCGATGGAAAAGCGTGGACGCGTAGTGTACATCGCTGAGGCGGATAAAAAAAATACGGCCCGCGAAAATGAGGTTCAGAGAAGCTGCAACCAAGTAAAAATATTGCCACTAACCGTGCTACAAAAGAGCGGTCGCGAACCCTTTGGTGCGGCAGCGACATGATTTACGCTGACAGCGAGATAGAGATTCATAGAGTTTACAAAGTGGACTAAAAAGGAAGAACACGGCCCGTGTCTAAATTACGGGGCCGTGAAGTTACCAGACGCTGACGCAATGGAAATTCCGCTGGGAGCATGACAAGAGGTTCAGAGACTTGGAAAGTGAAACCTAACTGAGGAACGCGGTCCGCAAACATTATACGCAGCCGCGATTGAAGCCAACGCAGACGTGAATGTATTTACGCTGTCCGCCAAACCTATTCTAGTCCAAGCCCAGATTTGAAGAAACGCGGTCCGCGCTCGTTATTGTGCGGATGCGAAAGTCCAAGCGCTGAGGCGCCCATTTTTACGCTGTCAACGAAACCTCCGTAAGGCATTTTTGTCCAGAAAATTCAGCTGCGTATAAATAGGTCTTTTTAACATTTTTAGGTCAAGTTTTTTATCAAGGAACACGTGAACATCCGCACTTTACCATTTTGAGTAATTTTAGAGTAGTGTTAGCTTCTATCTTTAGATTTTATTCTTGTATTTGAATTTTATGGCTTATATTACATCTCCATCTTTGATTTCTACCATTATTATGAGTAGCTAGACCCCATATCTAGGGTTGTGACCCAACCCTAGTGTGGGGAAGCAAATAGACAAATGTGTCTGAAGATGCATCAAGACTGAGATTGTTCCCTTTTTCACTTAGAGGGAAAGCGTTGGACTGGCTCGAGAGGCTCCCTAACCATTCCATCACCACGTGGGATGAGTTGGATGACAAGTTTATAGCCAAGTTTTTCTCACTTGGTCGTATGACAGCATTAAGGGATGAGATCTTAGCCTTCAAACAGGAACATAATGAACCTCTTCATGAAATCTGGGAGAGATATAGAACTATGATAAAGGAATACCCCAATAATGACATGACTGAAGCAATGATTCAACAGGATTTTTACAGGGGTATCAACACTATCAACCAATGCGTGGTAAATCAGCTAGTTGGGGAAATTTTATGAAGATACCTTATGCCGATGCTTGTGACATACTTGATGAAATGGCTGACACTTCTTCAGCTTGGCAGAGTGGGGAAATGTTCCGCAAGGTGACCCGAATGTAGTCAATCTTTATAAGGAACTTCAAGACCACGGACAAGCCATAGCTTAGTTGACAACTACTATGAATCAGCTTGCAAAAACCCAATTCCAGCAAGTTCAAGGAACAAATCAAGTAAATGCAATGGAAGGAATGAATTTAATGGTCAATGAGAGGAGACAGTGTGGTCAACAAGTGCAAAGAAATCAAGATCAATATGAACAAAGTGGAAGTGGCTACAACCAAGATGATTCGTATGATGACCAAANGCCGGGCCGGTTACGGGTCAACCCGACCCGTTTGCCACCCTTAATCAAACTCTATCCAGTAGAGAAGCAAAAATATGACAATTCGATAGACTTTAATAAATAATTAAATAAGTAGAGTAATAATAGTATCAACTCTACCAAATTAATAGAGAAATCCAACTAACACTTGGATCAAAGGAGGAGGAGAAAACACAATGTCGTATACAGAATTTTTTTTTGTAAATGACGCTAATAGATAAATTACTGTATTGAAAATAATGTCTTCTTTTATATTAATATTCAATATATATATATATATATATATANCAACAACTACCAAGGACGACGGAGCAATGCTCCGAATCAACAATGGATACCGCAAGGGAATAACCAAAATTGAAGAAACCAAGGCCAAGGAAATTGGAAAAATAATAACAACAACAACTCAAATAATTGGGGGAACAACAACCAGAATTGGGGTGGCAATAACAATAACAATAACAATTGGGGAGGTAATGGAAATCGAGGGTTGGGCTTTCAAAGGCCCCCGATGTATCAACAACCCAATAATCCACCTTCAAATCAATCTCAAGGTCAAATTTATTCAACTAATGAGATGGGGCAGATCGAGAATATGTTCAAACAAATGATGGAAAGGAATGAAGATTCTGATGCTCAAACTGCCTCCCACACTACTTCCATCTGCAACCTTGAAGTACAAATGGGTCAAATCTCGCAAGCATTGAACACTCGCCCTAAAGGGGCTCTACCAAGTGACACGGTAGTAAACCCGAAGGGTGGGAACAATACAGGTCATGACATGGCGGTGACCACAAGGAGCGGTATAGGTGGTGAAGCAAGTACCTCCAATCAAAAGAAAGTTGTGAGTGATGATGTTGTGGTGTAAAATGATGATGATCCAATAGTTGATGAGAAAGTGAGTGAAGAGAATTTGAATGATGAAGTGAGGATTGATATTCATGACAACGAGGAGGAGACTCAAAATAACGTGAACCCGTCTAGGGAACACGTGATAGACATATCGAAAACGATAGTGCCAAAAGCCAAGGATCCTTTGCCAAGGCCTCCGCCTCCTTATTATCAAAGACTTGAAAAGAAAAAGAATGAAAACCAATTCAAAAAGTTTATTTAGATGATGAAAAGCTTGTCAATCAATGTGCCCTAGGTGGAAGCTCTTGAGCAAATGCCGGTATACGCCAAGTTTATGAAAGACTTGGTAACTAAGAAGAGATCTATGGATTGTGAGACCATCAAAATGACTCATCAAGTTAGTGCCATTGTGAACTCGATGGCTCCAAATCTTGAAGATCCCGGCGCATTTACAATTCCTTGTACCATTGGGAGTGCGGATTTTGCAAAGGCCTTGTGTGATTTGGGAGCAAGTAGAAATTTGATGCCTTACTCCGTATTCAAGACTTTGGGTATTGGTCAACCAAGAGCTACTTCAATGATATTGCAAATGGCGGATAGAACAATGAAAAGGACGCTTGGTATTATTGATGATGTTCTTGTCCGGGTCGACAAGTTTATTTTGCTTGCTGATTTTGTGATTCTCGACTGCGTAGTCGACTATGAGGTGCCTATAATATTGGGAAGGCCTTTCCTAGCAACAGGGAAGGATTTAGTTGATGTGGAAGCAGGGAAGCTCACCTTCCGGGTGGGCGATGAAAAGGTTGTATTCCATGTGTGCAAATCGATGAGGCAGCCGAATAGTAATGAAGTTTTCTCTTTTGTGGGTCTTGTGACGGAGGTGATAGTTGATGAAACAAGTGCCATGATTAATGTGGAAGATCCTATGGAAGTTGTATTGTTGAACCATGAGGATGATGAGAGGATGGTTTGGTTGAATGTTCAAATGCCTTGCAAGGAATGGGATCATACTCTTATGGGCCATGTAAATCTCCTTGGACTTGGAAAACCAGAAGACTCCACCGACAAACCCTCAATCGAGGAGCCACCAACATTGGAGTTGAAGCCTCTACCCTCTCACCTCAAGTATGAAGTCTTAGGCCCATCTTCTACATTACCTGTTATTATTTCTTCTTGCTTAACCAAAGTGCAGGTAAACTCCACTCTTGAGGAGCTTCAAAGAAGAAAAAAAGAAATTGGATGGACCTTAGCTGACATTCGGGGCATAAGCCCCACCTTTTGCATGCATAAAATTATACTTGAGGATGACGAAAAACCTTCCGTAGAACATCAAAGGAGGTTGAATGAGGCTATGCAAAAGGTCGCCAAGAAAGAAATTATCAAATGTCATCAGAAAGGGTGGGCACGCGGGGTTCTACCGAAGGTTCATCAAAGACTTTTCCAAAGTGGTGAATCTCTTGTGCAAGCTACTAGAAAAGGATGCAAAGTTTGTGTTCAATGAAGAGTTCATGAAGGCTTTTGAGCTTCTAAAGTATAAATTGACAACCACTCCAATCATTACCGCACCCAATTGGAGCTCTCCCTTTGAGCTCATGTGCGATGTAAGTGACGTTGCGGTAGGAGCGGTTTTGGGGCAAAGGGTAAATAAGATATTTCTCCTGGTGTATTATGCAAGCAAAATAATTAATGATGCCCAAGTCAATTATACGGTGACGGAGAAAGAGTTGTTAGCAATTGTGTTCGCCATGGAAAAGTTTCGGCCTTATCTCATGGGTGCCAAAGTGATTGTTCACAACGATCACGTGGCACTCCGTTACTTAATGACCAAAAAGGAACCGAAAGCTAGATTGATGATATGGGTTTTGTTGCTTCAAGAGTTTGACCTCGAGATCATTGACAGAAAAAGAACTGAAAATCAGGTACCGGATCATTTGTCCCGTTTAGAAGAGGAAAGGAGGCCCAAAGATGGTCTTGAAATTAATGATGCATTCACGAATGAGCAACTCCTCTCTGTTTCTTTGAATGGTATGCCTTGGTTCGTGTATGTTGCTAATTTCCTTGTTACCGACATTGTCCCGTGTGAGCTCTCTTCTAACCAAAGGAATAAACCGAAACGGGTCAGTCTGGACTATTATTGGGATGAGCCCTATTTGTTCAAGATTTGCAATGATGGTGTGATTCGTAGATGTGTCCCAGAGGAGGAGCAAGTGAGTATACTTGATGTTTGTCATTCCTTGCCTTACGGTGGTCATCACGGTGGAGCGAGAACTGCTTCCAAGGTTCTTAGTTGTGGTTTCTATTGGCCAACCCTATATAGGGATGCAAGTGAGCTTGTCAACAGATGTGATGAATGTGAGAGAGCTGGGGGAATATCAAAGAAGGATGAAATGCCTCTCACCATTATTCTTGAAGTTGACTTGGGGCATAGACTTCATGTGGCCTTTTGTGAGTTTTTTTGAAAATTTCCAACTCCCTAAATTTTCAAAAATTTCGGCAGAATTTCCCTTGTAAATTGGACTATCCAAAAAACATCCCTGTCACAAATACCACAATTACGCCAACAACAACCAAATATACCATAACAGGCCACTCATAGGTACCATACACAGCTCATAAATTAATTACTCACACTTCGGCAAGGAGATACCACAATAACTAACAAGAATCTAAAGCAAAACACCTTAGCAAAAGTAAATCACTTTAATGAATTAAATATACTCTAGCATAAGCTAAATTACTACAACAATCAAGTATAATCTAGGAAGGACATAAACACATGCTAACTTGTATTTAGTAAATAAAATATATGTCAAACCAAACCTAGGTTCACATACCTTTTTCCTCAAATAAATATGGATATTTATTCCTCATATCTTCCTTGACTTCCCACGTAACCTCTTTTGAATCATGATTACTCCACAAAACTTTTACCGATGCTATATCTTTTGTTCTTAACTTTCTTACTTGCCTATCAAAAATTTCTATAGGTACCTCTTCATAAGTCAAGCCTTCTTTAATTTATACGGTATCGATAGGTATTATATGCGACTCATCATGAACGTACTTTCTAAGCATAGACACATGAAAGACAGGATGAACAGAGGAAAACTCAACGGGCAGCGCTAGCTCATAAGCCACATTTCCTTTCTTTTCTAGAATTTCATAAGGTCCGATAAATCTAGGGCTAAGTTTCCCCTTCTTACCAAACCTCATAACTCCTTTCATTAGTGAAACTTTCAAAAACACCTTGTCACCAACCATGAACTCTAAGTCACGATTCCTCTTGTCAGAGTAGGATTTTTGACGACTCTGAGCCGCTTTCAGTCTTTCTCTGATTAGCTGGACTTTCTCTAAGGCCTCACAAACAAACTCTGGACCAATCAACGGTACCTCTGCTGGTTCAAACCAACCCACCGGAGACCTACATCTTCGCCCATACAACGCTTCATAAGGAGCCATACCGATGCTAGCCTGATAGCCGTTATTGTAAGCAAATTCTATAAGTGGAAAGTGATCATCCCAATTACCTCTAAAATCTTAACACATGCTCACAACATATCTTCGAGAGTCTGAATGGTCCTTTCTGCCTGACCATCAGTCTGTGGATGGAAAGCGGTGCTCAAATTGACCTTGGTAATCTTTTCTGAAATGCCTGCCAGAAATGCGACGTGAATTGAGGGCCTCTGTCAGCTATGATTGAAACTGGAGTACCATGCAATCGGACTATTTCTTTGTTGTACAACTGTGCATACTGCTCTGCAAAATCAGTCGTATTTACTAGTAGGAAATATGCGGACTTTGTCAGTCGGTCTATAATAACCCAAATTGAATCATGCTTACGGTATGTGCGAGGTAGACCTACTACGAAATCCATATTAATCATATCCCACTTCCACTGTGGTATCTCTATATCTTGAGCTAGGCCACCAGGCCTCTGATGCTCGGTTTTGACTTGCTGGCAATTCAAACATTTAGCCACATGATCTGTTACTTGCTTCTTCATGCCTTTCTACCAATACAACTCTTTCAAATCTAGATACATTTTGGTAGCACCTGGGTGGATAGGGTACCTCGAACTGTGAGCTTCATCCATTATGGCCTTCCTACGACCATCTACATCAGGCACACACAACCGACCATTCAACTTCAAAACTCCGTCACTTCCTAGAGTGAAAGCGATGATTTCTTTGTTTCTGACTCCTTCTTTTAACTTCACTACGTACGGATCTTCGTCTTGCTTAGCCTTAACATGCGCAACAAAGGAGGATTGCGCTAAGGCATAAGCAGTTATACCTCCTTCTTCGGTCTCATCCAATTTAATTCCATCATTTGCCAGATTTTGAATTTCTCGACCCAAAGTCCGTCTTTGTACTGCAAGATGGGCCAAGACACCCATTGACTTCCTACTAAGTGCATCTGCTACCACGTTAGCTTTTCCCGGGTGATAAAGGATATTGATGTCATAATCCTTCAATAGTTCGAGCCACCTTCTCTGTCTCATATTAATTCTTTTTGCTTGAAAATGTACTGGAGGCTTTTGTGATCTGTAAACACTTCAAAATGCTCTCCATAAAGGTAGTGTCGCCATATTTTTAATGCAAACACCACTGCTGCAAGCTCCAAGCCGTGGGTGGGGTAGTTCTTTTCATGATTCTTTAACTGTCTAGAAGCGTAGGCAATAACTTTTCCATTTTGCATAAGAACACAACCAAGACCCACTCTAGAGGCATCACAATACACTGTCCCACCCGAACCTGACGGCAAGGTTAACACAGGTGCAGTGGTCAACCTCTTCTTTAATTCTTGAAAACTCTGCTCACAAGCGTCTGACCACTGGAACTTAACTGCTTTCTGAGTCAACTTAGTTAATGGAGCTGCAAGTGAGGAAAACCCCTCTACAAACCTTCTATAGTAGCCAGTTAACCCCAAGAAACTCCTGATTTCGGTTGGCGTTGTCGGCCTAGGCTAGTTCTTGACTGCTTCTATCTTCTGAGGGTCTACTTTTATGCCTTCACTAGATACAATGTGGCCTAAGAATGCCACTGACTGCAGCCAAAACTCACATTTTGAAAATTTGGCATAAAGCTCATTCTTCTTCAAGGTCTGCAAGGCTATTCTGAGGTGTTCTGCATGATCTTCCTTGCTCTTAGAGTATACCAAAACATCGTCTATAAACACGATAATAAAGGTATCAAGGAATGGCTTGAAAACTCTGTTCATGAGGTCCGTGAATGCAGCTGGAGCATTTGTCAACCCGAAGGACATCACTAGAAATTCATAGTGTCCGTAGCGAGTTCTAAAGGCTGTTTTGGATATATCTTATTCTCTGATTCTCAACTGATGGTACCCCGACCTCAAATCTATTTTAGAAAAGTACTTTACACCCTGAAGTTGATCAAATAAATCATCAATCCTTGGCAGTGGGTACTTGTTCTTAATGGTAATTTTATTCAACTGCCGATAGTTGACACACATTCTGAGAGACCCATCTTTTTTCTTGACAAACAGGACGGGGACACCCCACGGTGAAACACTCGGACTGATGAAGCCCTTGTCAAGAAGGTCTTTCAACTGTTCCCTCAACTCATTAAGTTCTGCTGGAGCCATCCTATAAGGAGGTATAGATATGGGCTGAGTGCCTGGTATGAGATCAATGCCAAAGTCTATGATTATTTCAGGAGGAAGCCCGAGAAGGTCATCTGGGAAAACTTCTGAAAATTCTCTAACAACTGGCACATACTGAAGAGCTGGTGGTTCTGATTCTGGATTGATGATGTGATCCAAATAGGCGATACACCCCTTACCGATCATTCGTTGTGCCTTAAGGTAATTAATAAACTTACCTACAAGCGATGCTGAACTACCCTTCCACTTTAAGACTTATTCATTTGGAAATTGGAACCTGACTATCTTGGCATGACAATATAACATGGCATAGCAGGAAGACAACCAATCCATACCCATAATCACATCGAAATCCACCATTTCTAATTCTATGAGATCGGCCTTGGTGTTGCGACCTTGGACTGAAATTATACAACCTCTATAGACTCTCGTGACTTTCACTGACTCGCCAACTGGAGTAGATACTAGGAATTTCTCACTAAGTTGTTCATGTTCTAGCCCGAGGTTAATTACAAAGTATGGAGTCACATATGAAAAGGTTGAACCTGGATCCATTATTGCATAAGCATTATGTGAGCAAACTAATAGTATACCTGTAATAACTTCTGCAGATACCTCTGCACTCTGACGATCAAGTGTAGCAAACAAACGGGGTTGTCCCCCTCCCTGAGTAACTCGATCTGGACCTCTGCCTGCCCCATGCCCGGTCTGATTAAGAGAACCACGAGCCTGAGGTGGTGCAACTGCAGTAGCTGAGGAACTAGAAGGACGAGTTGATCCACCACTGAAATTACGTCGCAACTTTGGGCAGTTGGCCTTTATATGACCAATGTCTATACAATGATAGCAACTATGAAACCCGAACTTGCACTGACCTGAATATTGCCGCTTACAGGTTCCACAAAGACCTTGTTGGTGTGAATGTTGCTCAACATGACTCTGGCTATGTGAGGATGATGTCCTGAAATTCTGATTCTGACGAGACTGGTTTCCATAACTCTGAGTACGTCTGAAGGAAGACCCACCACCTGACTGATGATTGAACTGAGCTGGTGCTAATGACTCCTTAACAGAGGAATCCCTTCTACCTTCGCTGGATGTACCATTAAACCTGCCCGCTGTCCGGGCTTTCTTGTTATGCTCTTTTTCTTCTCTCCTTTGTTGTCTGTCTTTTTCTAAGTGCTTGGCGAATCCCACAACAGAGGAGAAGGCTGTCATCCTTATCGCTGCAACTGATGTCGTATCCTTAATGTGATAAGCCAAACCGCCAACAAACCTGCGAATCTTTGCTTTTTCTGTTTGAACCATGCGAGGCTCATGCTTAGCCAACCTTATGAATTCCATGTAGTATTCTTGCACACTTTTATTCCCTTGCTTGAGCTGTTCGAACTCTGTAGCCTTAGCTTCCCTATCCTCTTCTGGGATAAAGTTGGCCATGAAGGCCCCTTCAAATTCTTCCCAAGTAGGTGGACCATCATCTTCATCTCTTTCCTTTTCCCACATCTCAAACCAAGCGCCAGCCACATCTCTAAGCTGGTAAGCAGCCAGCTCCACAGCTTCATCATCAAATGCTTTCATCGCTCGGAGGGCTTTCTTGACACCCTTCAACCACAACATTGGATCTTCATCAACTGTAGAACCATGGAACACTGGAGGACTCAGCTTCAAAAATTCATTCACTCTTAAGGACTCATAATTGTGTTGTCTATTTGATTGAGGTGGAATATCATCTCTTCTCTCGTTCTGGTTTTCCATGAAGGCTTTAAACATCTCCATAGCGTTGTTGACTGCATTAATTATCTGACCCACCTCTGGAGATATAGTTGTCTGAGCTAGAGCTGCTGTTGGGGGTGGCACTGGATCCTGAGGTACTGGATCATCATGCACCACCCCTTCTTCCTGTTCAACCCGGTGTACTTGAACCCCTTTGTGGATTTACCCTTCCTTTTCTGAGTTGAAGCCTTTTTTGTTCTGCCTTGAGCCACAATAGTAGCAATAGTTTCTTGAGCAGCATCCTGAGTGTCGGCGTCAGAGTGCCGAGTACGAGCCATTTCTGCGAGTTTTGGAGAAACGAATACATTAGATAATTTCTTAGAGGTAGGATCTACTGCACGATCTAAAGTATGAGGAAAAAAATGAGACTTTTCCTAAATGATTTTAGCCTCTTATTTATAAGTATGGCGCGCTTCATACCCATAAACAAGACTCTACTAACACGACTTCATAGACCCCTAGGACTCCATAAACCTGAGGCTCTGATACCATGTTTGTCACGACCCATTTTCTAAACAAGCTGGGACCGGCACCCCATCACTAAACATGACCGAGCGAACCATCTGCGCTTATCAAATCTATTATAACTTCAAACTTTATATGCAATAAGGCAATACTATAATCAAATTCTTTTAATTAATCTAAATATCTAAAATAAACCAACTCAAAAACTTTATTCGTAGAAAATAATGAAATACTACTAAGTTATTATCAAAAACATCTGAATCTTAGCCCCACGACTATGTCTATGAAGCCTCTACTGATAAACTGACGCACTGCTCCAGACATGAGATTTCCTGGCCAGTTCTCTAAGTAAACAAAGAAATAGCTAACTAAAGATAATTCTAAGGAATACTCAACGAACAAAAGCGGAGCTCACCAATAACACTGGAAGGGAGGGAAGTCCTAAACTGTAGCTTACTCGCCTGCAAAACCGGTTCCTACGTTGTACCGCAGACCAACATAGGTTCCCAAAATAGAACGTCGGTACCATCCATTGTACTCAGTGAGTCTCAACGACAGGGGACGAAACTTTGATAATATATACATTAGGAGTAAAGGTTCTAACTGCATGTAAAACATAAATCTTATAAGAACAATTCTAAAATAATTGCATAAAACCAGTTTATGAATATTAAAAGAAATTCCTTTCTTTTTCTTTCTAAAAAAAATACTTCACTTTATACTTTGGAAGTTCCAACTATCCTGACCTATTTCTGTCTTAGTCACTGTGTGATCGGCACGGGTTCGATCCCAACTTGATTGAATAGGCCCAATTCACGAGGTGTCACTCGCTTCATGGTTCTCAGCGCTCATGTATCATATGTTAGCATGGCTAAGTAAATTCTCAGCAACGAGGCTCTCGGCTCGTGTGCTCCCTATTTTGGCACAAGTAGTTTCAGAAAGTCAACGCCTCGGTTAGGACCCTCGGCCTGGACGATGACCTCTGCTCAGAATAACAGATACTCCCAAAAATCTTTTCTTTCTAAAACTTGTTCTTGTGACTTTTCAAGTCTAAATCTTTCAAACATACTTATTCTAGAATTCTTAAATATAAGGTATGGCGTAAGAATGAAATAAACATTCAAAATTATTTCTAAATATTCTTGCTTTTTCATGAATTTTTAACATAAAAGTGACATATAAGAATAACACAAGAATCTAAAAATTTTTGCACATATATCAAAATAAATCATTTAACTTTAACTAAAATAATTATAAGCTAATAGGAACTCACTCACTTCAATGAAGTACATATTCACTCTTTTAGCCAATTTATCAAACACCTTGTATGCATACTTTTGTGAGTTAAACCATTTTGGTAAAGGGTCATATCAACTCACCTCAAAACTTTCCGAGCTAATACGTAGGCCCCAGTCCAATTTATACCCGTCAAATAATTGATTCTACAACAACAAATGCATTTTAATAAATTTTAAAGTTTCACACCTAAACATGGAAATTATTGTTGCTATAAAGGAAGAAGAGAATTAACCATTCACTTCTTACCAATTATCATTGTAGGGTAATTGCCAATAAGGAATTTTACATACCTAAACTCTAGAATTTTTGGTGCGTGAGAATTTTTTGGTTGCTGCCGTTCGTAAGGTTGCGTTTTCTGTGTTTTGTGCGGTGACTGTTCTGTATTGCTTTTAAAGGCTTTAGGCTTTTAATGTTTTAAGCCTTTTCTCTTTTGTGCCGTGACTAAAACAGAACAACACAATTGTTCTGTATTGTTTCTTACCTTTTCCAAGGCTTTATGTCTTTGCATTTTTTTTTCTCTTGTTTTATTTTTATTTAACTAATAATTAATGATACCTACTTTTACTAATTAATAATAATTAAATTATTAATATTTTATATTTAATTGTTTATAAATAGAGATGTAACTCAAAATCAATTACAAGGATTTAAATTCATCTAACGGATTTTGAAATTTTTATAGATACGAGGAGTGTTGAAGTTGACCGCTGCCCCCCATAAGTGAGAAGCTCGGAATGCTTTCAATAGTCAATTGAAGGAATTTGGCCACGTGTGTCTGAACGAAATTATGATCACTACCTCCGTCCACTAAGACCTGAACCGGAGCTCCGTTTACATGGCCTAGAAATCGAAGGGTAGACGAGGAATGTCCACCTGCCAACGCGTGATACAAAGTTGCAGATTGCTCTTGAACCTCTAGGACATGTAGCTCTTCAGCTAAGATATCATCAGAGACGAACGATTCCGGCATGATAGGTTCCATATCGGAACCATCAGTGAGAAGAAGCAACTGAGGAGGCGATTTACATTTATGGCCTGCTGTAAACTTCTCTCCACAATAATAGCATAGGTCGCCTTCACGGCGAATTTGAATCTCCACATAGGTGAGGCGCTTAACTGGAGGTTTAGTTGGTGCCTGGGACGAAGGATTGCTGGAGAACGATGCCGAGGGATTATGGTATGAAGAGGAATTAGGTCTAGGTAAGAGGGGAGGTCCCTTATTAGCTAAAGCGGGTCGAACTGGACCCTTCTCAGCCTGGATCCGACGCTCATGTATATGAGCCTGGTTAAGGGCCTCTTCAAATGTTTTGGGCCCGTGGCTTAATACTGAATTTTTGATGTCCTCTCTTAGCCCAGAAATGAAAAGCTTCATCATAAAGCTTTCTGAAATATCGTCTGTTTCATTAGAAATAGACTCAAACCAGCCTTGCAATTCCGACACAGTAGTGACCTGCCGGAGCTTTGCTAGCCGCCCCTCCGCTGACTCAATCCCTTTCTACTTGAATCGAATCCTCACCTTATCAGCAAAATGCGGCTAATCAACTAATTATTTGTTTCTAAACCACCATTTTTACCACTCCAGTGCTTCACCGTCAAGATAAAACGACGCCACAGTTAACTGCTCGTCGAGCTCAATTCGATATAAATCGAAATATCGCTCCTACTGGAATATCCACGCCTCCGGATTGGCACCATAGAACTGACCAAATTCCAGTCTGTGCCGCAGTGCGGTGTTTGCTGGTCCATGGTCCTCGCGAAAGATCTCTATTGCTGGGTCACGTCGGTGAAATTCCGCCGGAGCTTTGGCCGCTACGACCTCTTTTAGCAGCTCACGCGTCTCTGCCATTTCCTTAGAAAATGAGTCTTTCACATCTTGAATTGAACCCTGAATTGAATCATCGATGAAGGTCTTGGGTACTTTTTGATCTTCCATGAAAGACCTCTGGATGAAAGCACCAATGAATCAATTTGTACAACAAACCAAACTAACATATTATATTACTTCAATTGAAGTATTGCAATAATGGAATTGCAAGGAAACAATAGGTAATATCTATGAAATTGAGAGTGAGATAAGAAGAGAAGTACTGAAGAAATAGATGAGAGATACAGAGAAAATTAGATGAGAAATTGCAGAAGCACAATGCAAAAATAGTCTAATCTGTTATTCCTTATGACAAGTGCTTATAACCAATTCTACTCCTTCACACGCTGATTCACTCACCCTTGCCCGTCACGTTTGTTAGCGTGACCCACAATGAAATCAGCCAATCTTTTAGAGGGAATTTCACACGATTGCTCTATCTCAATTGAGTATTATTGATATCCCTGGTGTCAGCCCTGCTGTCCTCCACGTCATCGCCTGGGTTCATAACAAGTGATTTCCAACGAAATACATGACATAATTATTGAGTGTGTAAACACGAAATGAAATGGCACTAAGACTACTTTAATACAAAGATCGAAAGGTGACATGACACTTGAAGATATATAAACATCAAAAGAAAATGACACCATGACTATTTCAACATAAAATGAAAACGTTAGAAATTCTTGAACAACCTACGTGGAGAATATAAAAAGTGTCCCCAATAATTGTCGAGAACCAAAATTCTACGGCTATGATCGACACTTAACAAGTTTGGCGTTCGTTGAGCGAGCGAATTCTTATCTCGTCGCAACACTATGTATTTTGACAAAATACATAGTTTACCTATCGATGTTGTAGAAAAATTTCTTGTACACACTTATCGTTCACGAAAATGTTTTTATACATTTAACCTTTTAGAATTGGTCTAAGACATACCACTTTCGTTCTTGATCGATTTTTTTTAAATAACGTGAAAGTCACGCCCTAATAGGGCATGACATGTGTCATTGACCTTAAAAAGGAAAAAAGTAATAGAAATTACAATTAAAACTCATTTTTCTATTTTCTATCTTAAGCACCATTATTAATGTCACCATAGTTGTTTGTGAGAAAGTTTCCAATAACGCCAAAATTCGACCACGCTATCTAAACAACTAGCTGAAAATAATCGAGCAACAAATTGAGTTCAACAACCCAATAATCAACAAGACCCAATGAATTTGCAAGTTTTTTTCGATACCCCAACAATGATGAATTCTAGATTTTTCACCAAACCTTCAATACTACTGTTAAAACTTTTAAATCTATCACAAATAAATAGTTTTCATAATATTTGGACAATAAACCAATAAAAAATTTTAAATATAAAATTTTGTGTTCTTTCAAAAATTCTATTTGGGGAAGAAGATGGGGGAGGATGGTCTGAGGAAGAAGCCAAGAGGGAGGGGTGGGGGGGTTCCTGTGGGGAAAGGAGACAACAAATGAGATTTTTTACGGGTTTCACGTACTTTTTTGTGAGTGTAAACACGTAAGTACAATCTGGTCAAAAGTAGTGTGTCTTTGATACACTTTTGAAAGGTTAAGTGTGTAAAAGATTTTCCGTGAAGAAGAGGTGTGTAACAAAAATTTTGCTACAAAATTAATGGGTAAATTATGTATTCTGGCCAACACTATTAACCATAAAACATATGTTGGTGCTTCAATCGGATCACTCTATAACAGACATGCAAATGGGACGTCGAACATTCTCATACCGGTATGCAACATTTATCCAAAACATAGACCACTATTACTAGAGCCAAAAGGCATTAAATATCTCAAAAATTATATACATCTTGATGGGAACAAACTCTTTATAAATAAAGAAAAAAAAAGTCAAAAGAAAGAAAACAAAAAATGAAAAAGGCAAAAACTTAGACAAATGATAGTTTTGCAATGTCCGTAAAGAAAAAGAAAAAGATAATGTATAGCAACAAGATAATGTGTAGCTTACCAGACGAGAGAATTTATCTATGAATTTAATTCCTATAAATATATGATATACATGATTGCATTAACAAGGCATTTTGAAATCTACAAATAGGTTTATGCCCTCATTTGTAAATTATTTCATCATAATTTAATCTTTTTTTCTCTTCAACAATAAAAATTATTCTATATATGATCGTGAAATAAGCAAATATCGTGGAACCACGTAAATATTCTCTTGTGAAGTATATTAATTTAATTAGCTTGACTTCTAGCAACTAGTATCAGATTTAATTTTGGTAGACAAAGGGTATTGTTGCAGTTTACTTATTAGAAGAAAAGTGCAAAACTCAATACTAAACACTATAAAAATAAGGGAAAGTATTGTTTAATAGTGAAAATATTATTTATTAATAGTGAAGTAGTATTCACCAATAGTGAGTGTTAATTATATTATATGGTCGGGATATTGTTCATACATACAATATTATTCATGGTTACTGTTTACATAAGAGAATTCATTTTATGAAATGGCGTCAAAAGAAGGAAAGGTTAATGTATACGGGTAAAACCGAGCCTGCTCCAAGACTCGTCTTCCCGGTGAGCCAGTCAGAACAGGAACATGACCGTATTGTATCTGAGTTAGAGCGAAGAATCCCCCATATTAGGGCTCGGGCAAGGAACCTGCCCTTGGGGATATCGGGGCCATATCCTCAAGGGCCAATCTGAAGATTGAAAACATCGGAGAACATTACCAAGTAGATGCGCACGACTAACAAAGAGTCGTGATGTCCGTACATATCATGGCGCGAATCTCGGCTTGTATCGGTGATCAGCGAAACGGAAGAACTTTACCTTTTTTAGAATTATTTAGGATAAAACTCCCCTCCTATATAAAGGGGAAATATTTTTATTCATAGGGACATTGTAACATGCATATCAAGGCAACATACTCTTATTTTCTCTATTATTCAAAGTTCTTACTTTTGTTCATCAGTTCTTCATTAGTGCAAGCCCGGGATCGAAGGCAGGCATTCCATGAAGACGTTATTGTGTCCGGGATCACTCTCCTTATTGGTTTGACAATTTATTACGTCCTTTATATTTTTAATCTAACACAATTTATCATTTTTATTGAATTAATCTGCATATCCTTAAAACCACATATAAATTTAATTGTTATCTATTTTTTAGGGTAAACAGTTTGGCGCCCACCGTGGGGCTAAGGACAATAGTGGCAGTTTGATACAAATTTTCATACGCACTCTATTTGACACTTGTTATTTGAGATTTTAATTAGGTCAAATTAAAAATGTCAAACTCCCAATCTGCCTATTTGAATGTTGATGCTGAGTCCGGCCACCATGGCGAGACTAACAACGTGGTGCCCAGCAATGAGGTGCCCTCTGTTGACCCCAAAAGAGTCCCCGTCGCGGATCCGATCGAAGCTAACTCACACGTGGCTATCGAAGCGAACTTGCCTACTGACCTGAAAAATAGCATTCGCGGGGGAGCCCGGTCGATAGCCCGGAGTACACACGACGATGAAGGTGATAGGATCAACTTGCGGGTGATCTTCGAAATGTTTTAGGCTCAACAGGCAGCAATAGCCCAGTTGCAGAACCAAAGTAGCGCCCCAGCACAGCTGAGCCTGAATCATCCCGAGAAAACGCTCACAGGAATGAATTGGCCACAGAAAGGCCGGGTGAAGCAGAACTCGGGACCAACCCCGAGATAATAAATATTCTTGAGGAATTGACAAAACTGGTGGAATAGGGAGAAAAGAAAATTGAAGTCAGCGACAAAAAAGTGGAAACCTAAAACTCCAGGGTCGATCAAATCCCAAAAGTGACACCGATACTGAAGGGCCTGGATTCCAAGAAATGGTCCAAAAGCTTTTCCCCCGAGTGCATCTCGGAAGCTGATCCCATAGAAGTTTCGTATGACTGAAATTCCGAAGTATAATGGAACAACTGATCAAAATAAACATGCAACCTCCTACACGTGCACCATCAAGGGTAACGACTTGGAAGATGACGAAATCGAATCCGTTCTGCTGAAAAAGTTTAGAGAGACCTTGTCAAAAAAGGATTTATGATATAGTATCACAACTTACCCCCTAATTCTATTGACTCGTTTTCTATGCTTGTATATGCGTTTGTAAAAGCGCACGTCAGGGTCATCAAGGTCTAGACCAGGAAGTCAGACCTTTTCAAAGTAAAGCAAAGAGATAATGAGATGCTCAGGGAATTCGTGTCGAGGTTTCAAATAGAACGGATGGATCTGCCTCGAGTCGCGGCTGATTGCGCCTTTCAGGCATTCACCCAAACTAAATTGCATAGTTTAACATGTGATATACCTTATATTTTATGCGCATTAATGATAAAAATACACTTGTTATGTGCTTAATGGAGTTTATTTCATGTGTAGGTGAAGTGGAGATGGAAACGGAGCTCAAAGGATGCAAATACGTCGAAAAATACGCGAAAGGAGACACCCGGGCGATAGCCGGGCGACAGAGCCAAACAGCCAGCCCTACCTGGCGTTAGCCAGGCGTTAGGGCTGAAATGCCAGCCCTACCCTGGCGTTAGCCAGGCGTTAGGGCTGAAATTCCAGCCCTTGCCTGGCGTTAGCCAGGCCTTTGGGTCCAAACGCCAGGTCCCCAGTTCGGCCAGAAATCGTGTTTTGACGGGTTTAAGTGTTTCCCAAGTGAAATAGAAGTCTCCTACATGGTTAGGGTTCGCCCTAAACATATAAATAGACACCAAACAACACAATTTGAGGGGATATTCGTGAATCAAAGTAGAGAAGGAGAAAATTCCATTGAAGTGCAAGAACATTGATTTTACGTCTAGTATTTCTTACTTTATATTTCAATTATGCAATTTCTTGTAGTTTTGTGTCTTCTA
>ML393835.1:0-38088 GCA_005239525.1 Nicotiana knightiana
TACACATAAAATAAACCCTATTAGGCACATACGACGTGTATTTTATCATTAAACCTCATAAAAATGCAAGGTATATAATGCTTAAAATCATGAATTCTAGCCACTCATCAAGAGACTCTCGACCAGGATGTCCCAAACGTTGGTGCCAAAGGGAAGCATGCAAGACTTTAGCAAGGAGACCAAAGATGGAGGAGGCAGATGGAGCGACACGTAGAGGATAAAGACACCCATAATTGTTACAGTGGAGCAACGATGTTCTGGTCTTCATGTCCTTGACAAAAAAACCAGTTAGTAAATTCAATAAGACAATTATTATCAGCACATAAGTGTTGAATAGAAAGCAGATTTTTAGCAAGGGACGGAACATATAGAACTTCTTTAAGAGAAGAGGCTTAGAAGTTGTTGGAAGGATAGATGAACCAGTAGATTTAATTGAGAGAAGAGTACCATCTCCAACCATGACTTGAGAAGGACCAGAATAGGGAGTGTGAGAAGTAAGAGTAGAAGGGTCATTTGTCATGTGCGCAGATGCCCCAGAGTCTGGGTACCAAACTGTGGGTTGAACCTCCTCCAAATTCATTACAGCAAATGGTTTAGGAATAATGTTAGCCACAAAGGAATGGTTGAACCTGTTTCTGCACTCCAACGCAGTGTGATTATAATGAAAACAAATTTGACATTGTTTAGTAGGAGCGAAAGTAGCAGGGGAAGGAGGCCGAGATTGATGTTGGAAACCAGACCATGAAGAATTGTGGTATCCTCGACCCCTACCATATTTCCCCTTGTTATTTTTTCCACGACCTCGTCCATGGAAGTATCCTTTTGTATGTTGATTTACATTGAAGGAAGATGATGAATTAGAAGTGGTCTTCACTTGAGTTGACGCAAGCAATGCAGTTTGAGCATTTGACTCTTCAGAAGCATTTGCATTAATGTGAGCTTCTTCAGTGAGAAGTAGTGGTCGTAATGCAATGAAAGAAGGAAGTGAGCCAGTAGCATTTAATCCAGACACAAAGGTACGATAAGATGAAGGCAATCCTTGCAAAGCTTGAATGACTAAATCATCATCAGTCGCGGGTTTACCAATTGCCCTGAGAGAGCATGCAATAGAGTGAAGTTGCTGAAGATAATCTTCCATAGAAAGGGGACCTTTCTTGAAATTTTGGAATTTCGACTTAAGGTGAATTGCGGAGGACGAGACTTGATCCAAATATAGTGATGCGAAGGTGTCCCAAGCCTGTTTAGATGTCTCACAAGCATAGTTCAAAAGTGTGTCAAGAACATCAGAAGAAAGTGTTGCACTAATCCAACTCAATGCAATAGTATCGCATTGAATCCGTAGCTTGTAATCTGTGTGGTCCGGTGATGGACATGGTATGGTTCCATCTACTAAGGAAAGAAGGTTGTGACTTTTAAGGACCGTGAGAAAAACTCTCTTCCAGGTAAGGTAGTTGACATATGTCAATTCGATAGGAACAAAACCTTTGATTCTGGAAACTATTGGATGGGGGATTGGATGGGGGATGGGGAGGCCAAGAGAAGCCCAATACATTGAACTTTGACCACAACACATTTTACAGTAATTCAAGTATTCATAACTTTTACTGAGACTCTTCGCCAACTTTCTGCTATAGGATGACGCATGCAACAAAGGATGACGGGGTACTTACTAGCCCATTACACCTTTTGACGGTAGATTGCTCTGCGAGGTGTCTCTACGTGCTCTCCATTCGCTTCGAGAAATCATTTTTTATTGTTATCATGTGAAATAAATATCACATTTTTAAGATTATGTTAGTATTATTTCCAAAAGCAAAATAGCATCCTGAACGTCCTTCCCAAGTTTGCTCAAAGAAAACTAATGACTGGAATCAATGCTCTTTTTCACTGCTGGAAATCTAACCTCTGATTAACACAGTTTAGTCTGCACTTATTTGCAAAAAGTATGATGTTCCCTGGTATTTAAGATACAAACACTTGCTAAGTTCTACTACTTTAAGTCTTGGCGGACAGAGTTATATGCCGATGCTGGTGAGAGGTAACATATATTTAATAAAATAATCGAAGTATGCGCAGATTTCAAGAAATTATGTTGCAGCACTCTACCACCAATCAAGACACAGTAAAGTTTTAACTGTTATCCTAGTGTCTGCGATTCACAGATTGTTCATCAGATTCCAAAAGCTTTTTGAGGATAACTGCTACAATAAGAACAACTAGGAGATTTAATCAAAATTAAAATCAAACATATCAGAAAACAATAACAAGTGACCCACAAAGCCAAAACTTATCCAAGGAGATTAGAACTTAAGATCACAAATATTTTGGCAGTTGGTTTTCTGGTTTTCTTTAGTGTTTGATCAAAACTAAACTTAACAAACTGACTTTCAAGAAATTTGAAACTTTTGTTAGCAAATCTAGTTAAACAGTCCCTGTTTTCAATATTAAAATTGATATGCACTAAGAACATAAACTATAAATAAGGCATGAATCATTGCGATTTCTTCCCATCTGTCTGAGCTTTGGTAGACAGAATTACACGGTACTTATGTTGCAGCGCTACGAGGTAATACGAGGTAACAGGTAATCGATGGAATAATCGAAGTGCGCGCAAGCTGGCCTATAAACCAATGTTATAGATAAAAGATCTAAAAACAATGCATGAGATATTTGCAAGATTTATCAGTATGTAAATGAATTCATTACCTAAAGCCAAAAAATTGACTCACATTGTAATGCTACATGCCTCATAAATGAAACCCTCTCCACCTTTGAAAACTTTGAAACTCATTTCCTTGAGAAACTGCCATACCAATCCCAGTTCTTCCATTTTTCCCAATACCTCTATAATACAATCTCCATTGATCTTGATCATCTCCATCCATTTGAACAAGATAAGGTGATCCCACCCCTTCACTATCCCATCTCTCTTCTTCACATTTCTTCAACACTGCATTTTCTTGAACTCTTTTCCATCCCTTTAATCCATCCGAAGATATCGCCATTCCAATACTTCTACTCCCATTTGAATCCACACCTTCAAAAACCATCAAATATTTCCCATCTTTTCGATTTCGTACAACATGTGGATTCAACACTCCTAGCTCATCAAAAGCACCAATTTTCCCTCCTCCTCCTATGATCTTTCCTAATTTTAACCATTTCATTCCATCCCTTGACCTTGCTATCCCAATACCAAAGTTCCCTTTTTCAACATCATATGAATGGTAATACATTCTTAAATCACCGCTACTATGAAAAACTACTTTTGGTGAGGCTATAAACAAAGAATCCCATTCACCTTCAATACCAACATCAAATAAAGCACCAGAATGATGTTCCCCTTCAATTCTTGCCCAATGTCTACCATCTTGACTCATTGCTAAACCCGGTAACGACTTAAAAATCTTGCCTTTTTCACCATCAGAGTACAATCTTTCTGGATTTTCCAAACTGAAATCCAAAGAATTGTCCAAAAATTCAACCTTTTCTGAACTAAAACCAGTATAGTAAAGCCAATAGACAGAACTATTAGCTCTTACTTTAGCACTTGACATAATCACTACCTCACATGGTCTAATACTTTGTGTATCAAAACCCCACCAATCCTCTCCACAATTCATCACTAACCCCACATCATCACTCATTTTAGCAGCCATTTCACCTCTTTCCCAGTGGACCCCATTGCTTGAAACTGCTAAACCAATCGACTCTTTACCATTAGACCTCCCATAATACCACATGTACCACCTCTCTTCCTCATCGCTAAGGTATCTTTTTACAACTGGTGAACCAATTTCAGTACTGTCCCATGAATCTTTTTGTCCTAAATCAAACACTAAACCCCTTAAAAATGAGGAAGTTGAAGAGGATAGAGGTTGACTTGAAGTGGGTTGTGGTTGAATTCTTGAACCTGGGTCATTTAACATGTCTTTATCTGCTGCATTTTCTTGATTTGCATTTGGCTTTGCACTAGACTTAGCTAAAAATAGTCCAATGTTTTTGGTGGTTCTGAGTTGGAGAAATTTGGGTTTGGACTGAAACCATGTAGGGGTTGTCAAGATTGTTTGTTTGGTGATTCTTGTTGTATGAGTAGGAGATGTGACTAAGTTTATGGCTTTGACACCAGCCATTGCTGAGGAAATTGCTGCCAAATTGGTTGTATTTGTAGAGAAAAAGAAGTGACAGTATCAACAAAGTAAAACGAGCGGTCAGGAAGAAATTGAAGTATCACTCAGTATTTGACACGTCTCCAATTTGGAATACAATTTCATATTCCAAACAACCTTAGGATTTTAAGCTAAAATGTTTTATATTCTAATTTATCAAAAACTATGCTAGTATTTGTTATATTTTTAATGAAAAATTATCAGTTAACTATGATTACTAAAATGACATTACAACACCAATAATAATTACCTTGTATAATTTTATAAGTGAGGTCCGGGGAAGGTAGGATGTACGCAGCCTTAACCCTATCCTAGAAGGGCAGAAAGACTATTTCTGATAGACCATCGGTTAAAGAAGGTGAGAGAAACCCCGATAGCAAGTAATGGCAAGACAAATAATTAAAAAACTAAATCGAAAATAGCATCAAAAAATATGATTAAAATGAAGTTGCGTATGAATAAAATTGTTCATGTTTGTATAATTATTTTACACGTTACTATCATCATATATTATTCATAAAAATTTAAACTTCAAGCAATTTGAACTATTAACATGAAACACCTTAAAAATCATATGAATAGGACAAAGTTGAAAGAAAGACACTCACACCATAGTTTAATTCGATGTAAGCAATAGGTATTAAGTTATTTTTTTGCTGAAACATGTATTTTTTTAAAGCGTTGAAAGTACTATAACAATAACAACATATTTTATAAGTGGGGTTTGGGAAACACAAAGTATATGCAGAGACTGTTTCCGATAAACTCTCGATTCAAGAGAAACGTTTCCAAAACAAATTTAAAAAATATAAGAGTAAGGACGCTATGATAAAAATACCGGAAAAAAAAATAATTGATAGCAAAAATAGTAAGATAAGTGCAACCGAAAGAAAAGATTGAAAATCCTGAAAAGTGAAAAAGGAGAGAGATTTGTTTAGGTTTACATAAACCAAAAGATATGTAAAGGTAGAAGCTTGATGGCAAGAGGTAAAATTATGACCAATCTGATGAATAAAGTGAAAATGAATGACCTCTCAAATTGAAGCTAGAAGTTACCAACTGTCATTCTTTTGCTACTTAATTAAATCTCAAGGAAGGTATTTTTACCAAAATTAAAGGTTATGGTGCATATATACACACCATCTTGATTCCTTTCTTCATCCCTTATACTATATGTATGACTGCTTGATGACTTCCAAATTAAATTTTTAGACAACTGTTTTGCTTCATAGTGCAGGTGAATTCAGGATTTTGGGTTCATGGGTGCACCACAACCAACATTAACGTAAAATTGATACTTGTTTGTAATGTTAACTAATGCGAGAAAATTTAGTATTATATGACTTATTATTAATTTTGAATATTATCTAAAGAGATAAACTGTACTCTTATTAATTTGAATTTTTGTTTATTTAATTAATATTATCAGTTATAGTATGTATAATTATTAATTAATATTTTACTTATTATGAAAAGATTAATGTTAACAAAGTCTTTTTGCTTCTATAACTTTTGTACTATTATGCATTTTTTTTATGCCAGTAATGAAATCTACTATTACTTCATCAAAAAAAAATATTATCTTAATTCATTCGGGTCTTACGGTGCGAATTTAAAACAAATAGGGAAAGTAGAATGCTATTGACAATTTAATGCCACACAAAATGAAACTTTGTGAAAATTTAAAGAAGCACAAAAGTATCATAAGTCTTGGAGCATATAACTAATTCTTTATATGTGAATTGGTTACTAAAAATATTTCGTTTTGTAATTAAAACTAGAGATGAAAGTTCAATAATTTGACTGGTATAAAAATATGATTGGAATAAAAATATTTAAACAAGTCTCATCTTGAAAGTTAGATCTTATAATCATATAAATTATTTATAGTAAAATAAATTTATAGTAATTCCAATAGAGACAAATCAATTTAAAGTAATTAGTAGCTAATCTCGGAATCTAATTTATTGTTTATCATGAGTCAAAGGAGAGAAAGAAAGAAAAATAAAAATAAAGGGCAAAATAGAGAAATAGAATAAGTAGAAGGGAAAAGAAAAAAGAGAAGAAAAAAAAGTGTCGGTCTCCAACCAAAGCACATATGGTGCATTTGTGCCAAAGCATAATAGGCTAGCTTATTATGTTGGACAAGTTATGTCTGAAAAGGATTTAGTAGGCGTTTGGACATAAGAAATGTAAAATTTCGGAAAATAGTAAAAAAAAAAAATTCAAGTGAAAATGGTATTTGAAAATTAGAGGTATGTTTGGATATACATATAACTTTCGGTTATATTTGAAGTTTTGTAAGTAATTTTAGTGAAAACCCTTTTTTTGGTAATTATAAATTTTATTACCAGGAAAACATTTACATATTGTCTCAATAACCTCTAAAGTTGGACATCATTCCCAACTTTAGTCTGCTTCAGTTTCTTCTACTACTACATACATCAACTATAATTATACTATAGCATTTACTTATTCTAGCTAGGATAGTAGTCTAGTTGCTTGAGCTTTGCTGCCATCTTCTTCTTCATTCTTCCTCTGCAGTGAATGTCTTGAATAAGCTGCCTTACCCTTTATTGGCGTGACCTTCGAGTCCTGTTCAGTCAGCTTTGAAGTAGATCCATGGAAGTTCTCACCAATTGGCGATTGTACAATTGTTGTTCCTATCTTCAGTTCCTCGAGCAGCTTGACATCCGTTATCAGTACCTTGTTCACTCGCTTCCTTGGGCTTCCTCGCCCTCCCATTCCAGTGAGCGACGCACGTTAGTAATAGCACCTAATCGAGCTCCGAGAGAAATGGTTATAGAGAGAGAAACGGTTATAGTGAAAACTTTGAAAAATAATTTTTTAGAGTTTTTCAAATTTTTGAAATATTCAAAAATCTATCTTCAAGTTAAAATTTAAAAATTTATGACCAAACATTGGTCTCGAAAAGAAATGAAAAATTTTCAAAATAAAAATAAAATTTTTCTTATGTCCAAACGGGCTCTTAGAACCTTTGGGAAAAGGTGTACGTACTCCGACGAGACAAATGACCAGTGCACCATAACAATTTTTTGTGGGGTTCACAAGCCTATTATAACATTTATTTAAAAGAATTATGGAGCACCCACAGAGGCGAATTTATAGGTATAATTACGGAGTAGGTGAACTCATGGTCTTTTTGTAAAATTAGATATTTTATGTATATATTTTTTAAAATCGATATAATATCAATTGTTGATACCTATGCTCCAAGAAAGTTGAATGGTGCACTTGATTGAAGGTTGAATTATTTACCAAGAGGTATAGGGATTAATTCTTACTAAATACATTGTTTTCTCCTTTTTAATAGTACACCCATGTACTAAAAATCCTAAATTCACCTCTTAATACACGTGGTGATATACAAGGCTTGAGGTAGGGAGGATAGGTTCCGAGGGCCCAAGTCTTATGCATAGATTCGCCATTGAAGGTATGAGGGTTCAATTGAATTCCCTCGTCATAATATTGGGACCCGTTTAACATAGATTTTGCCAAAAAAATTTTAAATTTTTTTTGGCAAATATATATTTGTTCATAAATTTTATTCATATTTTGGCAAATTCTTAAAATCCAAAATTCAAATCCCAAAATAAGCTCAAGAGCTGGTTTTGTCCGAAAATATTGCTATTACATTTTTAAAAAATTGCCCCAAACTTTTGTAGTTTATAAAAGAGCGCACTATTTATTATTTTGTAACAATGTTGCTTGGTCTTCTCGGTCATCTGATAGTGTATTATGTAGTTGATTATAAAAATGATAATTTTGTACCAAATTTATTTATGTTCAGGACTATGGTTTGTGATAATGATAACAATCTTTATCGACGAAGATATTGTGGGTATTTGTGATAGTTTTTAGAACTTGTGGGTATAAGTAATGTTTCAAGTTTTTTCAAAAATAAAAGTGAAATATGTTCTGAACACTGATGTTCAAATACATTTTCATCTTCAAATCAAATTTCACTCAATTATATCTTTCAAAATAAATTTGAGAATTTGTGATCAAACGCTATCTTGGTCTATGTGTATTGGCCAAAAAATCGAACTTTTCAGTTATACATTAATTGTCGATCAGCTTTATACAAAAGAATATGCTATTGTAGTGGTAAAGAGGGTTCAAACATAATTTTCGACACAAGTTTAAACCCTACATATGGTGTTTTAGTACTTTTTAAAAATCCTTTGTAGAAATTTCCATCTCTATCTATAAGATAATGTAACATAAATATAGACTTAATATGCGTTATATTATAAAACCAAAGATGGTCTTTGTGAATTTAATTTTTACCAACTCATTCGAATATAATATGAAATTTATTAATTGTACTTTCAAAATTAAAAAAGATAGATATGAGTTTAGAAAGTACTTTTTAAAATAACTAATTGTACAAATAAACAGAAAAGAAAGCTAGTAAAATATCAAACTTTGTTTAACAACTAAGAAAAAAAAGAAGCAAAATATGAGAAATTGTTAAAATATATGATGGCACACCATAAGTAACATGTGGAAGGTTAAAAAACGATAATAAGAAAAATGAAGAGAAATAGTAAAAAAGAAAAAAAAAAAGGAAAAGAAAAGTAGTACTTAATATATTTGAAAAATAAAATAAAATAAAATTAAAAAATTATATTAGCTTGTGATATATTGTGCTATTATCATCAATTCTCACCTCTTCGAAAAAAAATAGAGAGTGCAATTACTTGGCAAAATAAATATGTCAAACTATAATTTTTAGGTAGCTTTCCAAATATGCTCTTAGTAAGTACTATAACATTGTTACTGATTTTGAAAAGGGAAAATGGACAAATATATCCTTCTATTCTAGTATATTATTCATATATACTCTCTGTTATACTATCGAAACATATATATCCTTACCATTAGCTAAACTTTTTAAAAATATCTTTCACCCAACAGAAAGCCACCAAATTAATAAAATGATCATTTAAAAAAAAATCATTATCCATAACCGTTAAACCCATCATTTAAAAATTCAAAACCTAAGTTTATGAGATGTCTTAATACATTTTATTTATTTAGAGAGAGACCGAGAATGATGAAGTAGAATTAGTAAGAACTTATATTTTTGGTTATTAGCTGTTCGTGGAGGCATTAGGATATCATGTTATCACTTTTGATTATTTTTTATGTGTGTATATAATATGACATCCCTTTGTCTAATGTAATGCTCACTTGAAAGTTGGTAAAAAATGATATATACATTAATGATACTTGTGTTTGGTTAATACATGAAATTAGTGTACTTAGGTTGTTAAGTTGCTTTCCAACTTGCTGGTGTACTTGTTTTTTTCTTGATGAATTTCGTAGACTGTAGCTTGATATTAAATTGAATCTCCTCTAATTATTTTCTAATCTTTGTTCATTATAAGTTCAGTTATTACTAAGAATTATGAGTATCACATCCCATAGTTTGGATTCTGACTTTGGTTCTTAAGCGTAATTTGACGATAATTACTTGTTGCCCAAATGCTTAAAGTACAATAAGAAAATCATGGTGCACGAATACTCATCAATAAAGGCCCACTGTTGGAGGAAGAAATACTTCGGTTGCTGCCTTAAGACTTCAGAATTGTTAACCTAATAAGATGCTATAAACATTCAAGTCACGGTGGAAAGAAAATCATGATAAATATTCGGTACAATTCGACATGGTAGAAAAAATAAAGATAGAAGCTAGAAGAAAAAAAAGAAATTAGAAAAGGTTGAATATAATAAACATAGGACTCAATATATAAATGAATATATATTTGTCAGTATTTTTACGTCTTTCACTTCTTGAATTCAATAAGTAACTACGAAGCACATGACTAATATGTGAGGAAGAAATGCAGTAAATGAAAGGGGTTTAATGAATTATTAATGATTTTTTTTAAAAAAATATTTTTTAATTTGGTGGCTTTCGGTTAAGTGAAGGGTATATTTAAAAAGTTTGGCTAACGACACTAGTAGATATATCTCGATTGTATAATGAAGGGTAATACCAAGCAGAGGGGTATATTTTACGGTTTCCCTTTTGAAAAAGTATAATGTAAAATATTTTTATTGACGAGAAGTCAATTTAATTTCCATCCAAAAGAATAAAGAACAAAGGAAGTCAATTCAATTCACTTCTTTCCAATTTCCTTCTCTGCATTCCCCTATCGTACCGAAACAAGCTTGAGGTCTATCAGCGGGAACCGATTGAACCGGCAACGATTCACCAATCTAAGTAACTAAAGTCCGTTCGCCGGAGAAGAGAGGGCTTCTCCGATTTCGCCCTCTCAATCTCCGCTTTAAAAACCCTAGAAATCGCTTACTAAAATCATATATGCAGATTGCTATTCGTATGGTTCTAATCTTCCTAATTTTTGATGCGCCGATCCAATGCCCGCAATAAAATAAAGACTACTAACGGAAGTCAAACAATGGAATCGGTCAAATTCCAAGCCCGACCCAGCAGATCTTCGCATCGGAGCCCTAATCGAAACAATTCCAAATCAAACCTCATTTATTACACTTCAATAGCATTCGTTATCGCTTTCGTATGTTACGTTTTTGTGTTTTCGAGTAAAATTAGGTTTTCTGTGAAGAAAAAATACGGGATCGTGATTGATGGGGGAAGTACGGGTACGAGGATACATGTGTTTGAGTACGAGGTTAGGGATGGAGTGGGACCAGTGTTTGATTTTGGGGAACAGGGTTTGGTTTCGATGAGGGTAAATCCGGGATTATCAGCTTATGCAGAGGAACCGGAGATGGCGAGTGAATCAGTGGCGGAGTTAGTAGAGTTTGGGAAAAAAAGTGTGCCGAAGGAATATTGGAGTGAAACGGAGATTCGGTTGATGGCTACTGCTGGAATGAGGTTGTTGGATTTGGATGTACAGGAGAAGATTCTAGAAGTGTGTCGAAAGGTATTGAGGGATTCAGGTTTTAAGTTTATGAATGATTGGGCTTCTGTTATTTCAGGTAATCCAGGAAAGGAATGTGTTTGCAATGAGTCTATTTGCATTTTTATGATCAAGTTAACTTCAAAATTGCTGTTTCTATGTTACTGTTGACAGCTTTAATGGTTTTCTTTTATGGTTTGAGTTTTTGACATGTTATTTTTAATCCTTTTGATGTGGTTATATCAGTGTTGTCAAAGGTGAAAAGCGCAAAAAAGCTCTAAGATCTGTTGGGGCTTTAAGTGCATAGCGCAAATAAAGCGCGGGCTTTAATGAAGGACATAAATGGAGAAAAATTACAAATATGTATAGCCCAAGACTAAAATCTATTAGCATACCAAATATATGGACAAAGAAATTGAAAAAAAATTACAACAAAATGAAATATCAATTGTTTAGTGTCGCCTCGTTAGGATTATGCTCATTGGCAAGAAAAAGTATGCCTTAGAGTCTTGATGACAACACTGAAGCGCCCGCTAAGCGAAGCGAAGCGCTCAACATGTTTTGAGCCTTGCTTCAGGGCTTAAGGGCGCTTAAAGCGCACCTTTGATAACACTGGGTTATATAATTCGCCTGTTTGAGTTTGTAAAGCATAGCACGGATAAAAGAGTAAGCTTGTGGTAGGTAACAAGCAAGGATAAAAAGTTTAACTACCCCATCAATTAGAAAGCTTGTTGTTTATAAGTAACAGTTGACAGTTTTAATGGGGTTTTCTGCACGAGCTTTGACATGTTAATTTTTATCATTGTGATGTAGTTATATAACTCTGCCTGTATGAGTTCGTGAAGCATAGCAAGAATAGAAGAGGAATCTTGGGGTAGGTCGAAGGCTAAGGTAAAAACTTTTTACTACTAATTTAGAAAAAAAAGGGTTTAATGACTACAAGTCTTTCCAGTGCTGAATTAGAGCGGAATGGACATGGAGGATTCATATAGTTGGCCCATCAGGTTTAGAATTTAAACTACTTTTTGATGGATATGATGCAGTAATACAAGTCTGTTTGTTCTGAAATAATAACTATAGCTTCAATCCTTTGGACTCTGAAGCAAGATGGTATGACATGATACAGTTTCATGTTTTTCTGTTTTTTGGCGTCTTATTTTGTGCTGATTTAAGTTGCCATGCACTACCCATTTTTCGTTATTAATATTTTTGATCTTCGCAATTGCTATTTGCCTAATTAGACTTCGTTACTTTCTCATTCCTAATTACTTGGGAGAATTAGAAAATATATTCCAATGTGTTCAAATGATAGTTGGAGTTAGTGAATTCTTAAAAGGTAATTGCAAGGTACTGCAGAATATTGATAGTTCATATTTTTCTGAATCCTTGGAGGTGGGAACCTCTCTGTTTAGGTTTGAGGGAAATGATAGAATCTTCTCGTCTTGTCAGATTTACTTTTTCCCGAACGTATGTTATATTGAAACATTAGTTTCTTATACCTGTGAACCTCTGTTGGAAGATATGCAGACACAATATTATGGAGTACAGTCTTTGCTTCATGATAGCAAAAGTAACATCATATTTTTGTTGATTGTAGGATCTGATGAGGGTTTGTATGCCTGGGTTATTGCTAATTATGCCCTTGGTACTCTTGGTAGTGATCCTCTGCAAACAACTGGGATAATTGAACTTGGTGGTGCATCTGCGCAGGTTGATCTCATTATTTTGAAAATTTTCAATTTATCACCATATTGGGGATGTTTCGGCTTATTCTATTCCAGGCACTCTTGTCATCTAAAACGGATGCGGACATTGTTACAGTTTTCTGTTTCGAGAGCCAAAAATAGTGTTCGGACCTGTCATTTTCTTTTAAAAGGAGTGTCAGTAATTGCATATAAGCTCACAGAAAATTTAATTGAACAATGAATAGGCTGACTTATGTTTTTTTGCATCTGAAATTGTTTTTATCAGTTTGCGTGATGTATCTCAAGGATAGTATGAGCGCATGCAAATTACTGTAACTTTTGTTGTATGATATATTCAGGTGACTTTTGTTTCTGACGAGCCTATGCCCCAAGAATATTCTCGGACGATTAAATTCAGAAACTTTACCTACAAGATCTACAGTCATAGCTTACTTCAATTTGGTCAGGTAACTTTCTATCATCTTGTTGTTTATCATGAACACTGCAAGATTTTCCTTGATTATTCTATTCTCTAACCCTAAGTGTCATATTTTGCACTGCATGCTAAATGTTGTAAAATTGTAGCTGATGATTCAACGTTATTAGGAACACTTCTGCTCCCTGTACTTGATTATTGTACTTCAAAGTAGATAACCAGTGTCGCTCCCTGGGCGTTGATCTAGTGTTAAAAATGCAGAGCAGGATGTGTGGCTTAAGGTGCACGTCATGAATTTGAACCCTGCCACAGACAAATCCTAGAGAAAATCCTGGTATTTAAATAAGAAGGCTAGGGGGGCTGGCCCATTATCCACTGAGTTTCCAACCATGTGCCAGCTAGCCCTAAAAGTCTCCCAGTTATGGGAAAAAAGAACAAAAAAGTAGATAACCAAGATTTCGCTGCAGAATTAGTCAGCATTAGATAACAAGCAATCTTTAATAACGATGTGAATTTGATCTTCTCCTCGTCTAGAGTCCTAATTAGCACTTATATGCATTATTAAAAGCAACTTTTTGAAATTGTATTGCAGAGGACTTTCAGTATTCTGACTCGGTATTTGTTGTCCATCATGCCCTATTTTAATATCTATGAAACATGGATATATGTTAAGGTTTCATTGCTCGTGATGTTTTGCAGAACGTTGCATTTGACTTACTCCTGGAGTCCCTTGTCGCGAGGGGCCAAGATCAAGGTAATGTTGGAATCTTTTTTCGTTTAATCTTATATGAGCTTCAAGTACTTCATGGTGTGATGTTAGTTGATTCTTGTTACAGCATATACATCTTTCTGACTCCCATGAGATGCAAATATAGATATTTGCTTTAAGAGTTGGAGCTTTGGATAGCTGTTCTTTTGCTCTTGCAACCTTGTAATCTTTATTATGCAGGAGTTGGGAGGCTGGGGGGGGGGGGGGGGGGGGGGGGGGGAAGGGATTGGTGCATTATGTTTGGCTTTTATAGTAAATAATTTAGTGAAATTTGCTGTACGCTTGAGCTTTTCACTTCTCTAAACGCCCAAAATTTGTGGATAACTGAAAATGTGCTGTTTCCTCATTGATTTAAAAGCCCACCCCCACAGCATCCTCACAACCGGAAACATAAAATAAAAGAAAAAAAAGGAAGTGGAAAAACTAAAGCAATTGCCATTTTCTATTTAATTTTTTCATCATTCTAAAGTGATTTGTTATGTTATCCAAGTGACATTCGTGAGGATTGCTATGGTTGTAGCATAGGTTTAGTTAGTATCCTGCTTCTCACGAGGACCGATGCATCAGTTTTCATGTTTTTTCTTTTGCTTAAATAAGGCATCTGTTCTCATATGGTTCTGCAAGGAAAAATTTATATTTGCAAATTTGTTTTATGTTTTCAGCTGCTCAAAGTGTTAAGCTGATGGATCCTTGTTCTCCTAGAGGATATACACACAACGTAAGGTCATTGAAGCTCTCCCCCAGTAGTTTAGCGGATAAGAACAGCTTCCTATCTGCTCTGTATCCCGGCGGCAACTTCTCAGAGTGCAGATCTGCGTCATTATCACTGTTGCAGAAAGGCAAAGGTTTGCTTTTATTGTTACCTGTAATAGAACAAATATGCAATGTTAATTTTGTACTTAATTTTTATCAGGCATTTTCCTTTCATTTTGAAACCATTTAATGAAGCTCTTTTTCTTGCATAATCCAGAGAGTTGCCCTTATAAAAGCTGCTACATTGGGTCAACATTTATGCCAAAGCTCCAGGGGAAGTTTTTGGCTACAGAAAATTTTTTCCACACTTCTAAGGTGCACATTCATCTTGCAACTGTACCAATGTGCTGATAGAAGTCGGCATTTGGTTGTGTTATTTGTGGGTAATATCTTGCTTTTGATGTGCTAAAGAATGGCTTTTTTGTTTGTAATTTTTCCTCCCAAACCTTTCTGAACAGTTTTTTGGTTTGCCCCCAAAAGCTTTTCTTTCTGATCTTATGGCTGCTGGGAAAAGTTTTTGTGAAGAGGACTGGTCTAGGTTGAAAAGCAAGTACCACTCTCTTCAAGAGGAGGATTTGCATCGTTATTGCTTCTCTTCAGCATATATACTGGCGCTACTTCATGATAGTCTTGGAATTGGTTTGGATGATGATAGGTACTTACTCACGTTTGATTTCCTCTCAATACTTACTGCTGTCTGCTTGACTTAAAAAGAAAGAGAAAATTGTGCTTTCTGCCTTTCACATGGTATAGCTTTCCAAGTTTAAAAATGGTGTTATGGTTAAGTATCTTATCTACCCTTCCCCACTTCTTCCCGAGGCTCGTCTCTAGTTTGAAATCTTTTGCAAAGGGAATAGTTAAAATCTACTGAAAAACCATAGATGAGGAGAAATTTGGAGTCAACAGAAATGAAGGTAATAAAGAAGAAAATAAAAAGGAACTGAAGTACCAGTAAAGCATAAAATTAATTCAGTTTACTTCCAATTAATCTTTTCCTAAGAAAAGAATATAGATAGTGGAATATTTGACTATCCCACTTAATTCATGTATGCGTTTGAGCAGGATTGGATATGCTAATCAAGTTGAAAATATTCCACTTGATTGGGCATTGGGAGCATTCATCTTGCAGAGCACGGCTGGGTTGGAGAAAGAGCATTCCGGCTGGATTGCAAATATGTTCAGTGAGGACTCTCTTATTTTGCTTCTCTTCTTTGCCTTTTTCGTTTTGGTGATGTTCACAGCATGGTATGTGTCAAAGTGGAGAAAGCCACAATTGAAGACTGTGTATGATCTAGAGAAAGGAAAGTACATAGTCACACGTGTTGGAAGATGTTCATAGATTGTTTTATAGGATGGGAAGCCATTTTCCTGCATCTGTGGATAAGGCGAAAGGACCGAAGTGGATCAGCTGCCTCTGCCAAGAATCTCTGTACACTTTGTTGCTTGGTACCCCAAGTAAAAGATGCTATTCTTCGTCGAAGTGAGATCAATTGTATGGACTGCTGAAATGAGGTTGACAACCCAACTCAAGTAGTCGTTCTCTATTTATGGTCTATGAAAATTTATACCAGGAAAGCTTCCATTGAGAATATTAGATGGTGTGAGGAAGCATAGGAGACTAGAATGTAGAAGAGGTGGTCTCTTTTGGTAGCAAGGATATTGTACCATTTACACCATAGTCATAAATACACGATTCCTTTACCAAGTGGTTCTCTTTGAATTGCCTGTATCACCTGGAAGGTGGATAGAATTGAAGTGTCTCTCTTGGGTGGTAAATGTTTCGAAACTGTAATTCGACAAAATGTAGCCACGGTCCGTTGAGACTTGGGATAAAATATGTCTCTGTCCAGTAAACGTAGCGGGGCGCCTTATTTAGTCTCCCCCATTTAATCTAGACCCATATTTTTAAATTATTTAACCTATACCCTAATTTTTACAACTTCAGACACCGTTTCCTGATACCTGTGTAAAACTTCAGCTTATTTAGTGTTGAAGTTTTTACAAATGAACTAAATAACTTCAGCATCTTCTGTTAAGTTTTTGAAAAAACTTTATGACAAAACTAATTAATTTAGGACAAAACTTCAGCTTATTTAGTGCTGAAGTTTTTACAAATGAACTAAATAACTTTAACATTTTTTGCTGAAGTTTTTGAAGAAGCAATGAATCCAGGACAAAACTTCAGCTTATTTAGTGCTCAAGTATTTACAAATGAACTAAATAATTTCAGCACTTCTGTTGAAGTTTTTGAAAAAGCCTAAATTGCTGAAGCTTGTCTGATTGTCTTTGCTACTTCAGGCTCGTATGCCTGAAGTTTATGCGAAAAGTGGGTACGCTTGCGATTTTTTTTTGCAAAACGGATATAAATTAAAACGTGACCCAAAAAACGAGTATAGATGCAAAAGCCCCCTAATAAATAGGGCTTTTGCATTCGTACCCACTTTTTGTGTCACGTTTTAACTTATACCCGCTTTGTAAAAAAATTGCATCCATACCCGCTTTTGCGCATAACTTCAGCATGCGGGGCTGAAGTAGTAAAGGCAATCACGCAAAACTTCAGCATTCTAGTAGACGGGCCTGAAGTAGCTTGCGAACTTCAACTCTAGTAAATGGGGAACTTCAGCTCTAGAGCTGAAGTTTTTGTCTTTGTAAATGGGGAACTTCAGCATACGGGGCTGAAGTTCCCCAGTTATAAAGACAAAAACTTCAGCATACGGGTTGAAGTTCCCCCAGTGTGGAACTTCAGCTCTAGAGCTGAAGTTTTGTCTTTTGTAAATGGGGAACTTCAGCATACGGGGCTGGAGTTCCCAAGTTATAAAGACAACAACTTCAGCATACGGGGCTGAAGTTCTCCAGTTTACAAAGACAAAATTTCAGCTTTAGAGTGAAGTTCTCTAGAGCTGAAGTTTTGTCTTTGTAACTAGGGAACTTCAGCCCCGTATGCTGAAGTTGTTGTCTTTATAACTTGGGAACTTCAGCTCTAGAGCTAAAGTTTGTAATGGGAAACTTTGTCTTTGTAACTGGGGAACTTCAGCCCCGTATGTTGAAGTTTTGTCTTTATAACTGACAAACTTTAGCTTAACTGGTGAACTTCAGCTTAGCGAGGGAAAGGGGAGCTGAAGTTATTAAAAGAGTGGGTACAAGTTAAATTTTAAAAAAAAAACAAATATAGGTTAAATGGGGGCGACCAAATAGGGTGTCCGCGTAATTTTTACCTAATAAACATCGATAGTTTCAATTAGGGACGTAGGTAGTCCTTTCAAAATATGTCTAATAAACTTCATTCTTGTTTCTAGGATAAGTTAAGTACTAATAAATGACCATAATTCCAACTGCAATATCCATTACCCCTCGTCAATTACACAGTAACATGAGAAAGACATTATTTTATTACATTACAGTAACATATTCACATCCACTTCCGTCCTTACCTCTACAAAAGTAATCATATTTTACAAAAGAATATTTTTCTTCAAAATTTGGAGTTACCAAGCCCGTTTGGCCATTAAAAGTTTTTTACTTTTTTTTGGATTAGTATTTGGCCATGAAAATTTCGAATTTCAGTTAAGTTAAATTTCGATTTTTTTAGAAAATTTAAAAAACTCAAAAAAACTGTTATGTAAAATTTTCACTTCAAATCACTTACAAAAATTCAAAAATAGTTTTAAATTGTATTCATATCTAAATACAACTCTAATTTTCATTTCTGTTAAGAAATTTAGCTCAAAGTAATAGTATAATACAAAGAAAAACAAGAGATATAGAGAAAGAGAGGAGATATTCTTATTTCTTCTAGGCGAAATGGCTTCCTGGCCACTTAGACTTGTACCGGATTTTAAAGCCGATATTCGAACTTTAAATTTTTCTATTTGAACACTCGAACTTGACAGAATGAGTACAAATAAATACATCCAATAGTGCGTGTATATCAATTGCGCTTACATATACAACAAAGTCATCTACTAGACCATTTATCACTTGACATGTGTTATTTGTGGATCCTATTCTTAAATATTAAATAACCAAAAAAGGAGTTATAAATTTAAAAAAGAAAAAAGAAAGAGAGAAAAAGACCCGACACTTTTCACCCACCTCTCCTATCTTCTCCATTCACCCACCTCCATTCTTTTCCTCCATTTTTGCTAATAACTTCCTTCTTTAATTTGACACTCATTCATCACCTCATTACAATATAGTACAAACCTTGATTGATATAACAAAGTGACCTCCAGCTTTCAAGAAGTATGATGTATTCCGAGCTAAAATTCTTGCCTGTAAACAAAATATTTTATTTAAACATTAGTATAGAATTTATACAATATACTGCTGTTGCCAGACAAGAATGGAAGGAAATACATCCTAAAACAATTCAACGGAAGCCACAATTACTTTCTTTTCTGCCACGACAATTGAACCCTTCAATACTCACAGGAGTTGAATTGTTCCCGAACTTCACTCGAATGCAGCCACCTCCGGTCATACGAATGGAGGAGGAGAAGGGTGGTGGTGGTGAAGGTGCTGGTATTACATAGTTGTCGTTACTAAATTGGGCGTCTTGAATTAGGGGATTTGAAGCCCGACTAGACGGAGATCCACAAAAAAATGGTGGAGATGAAGCCAATTGGCAAAAGAACAGAGGGGAGAAAGAAAAAAAGGGGGAGGCGGGGGAGGACGATAATGGAGAAAAAGAAGTGGACCTGATTTATTTTCTTTTTTTTTTTAATTTTTTTTTTATGTTCTAGATTTTTTTTAAATCAAAATTATTGGAGTCACGTGCGTAATTTTCCTGACTTGCACCCACCTTGTCCATATCATCTTTGTCATTTCCACATGTGCATGGTCAACGGTCAAATGGGTTTATTAGTTATCGAAAATGTGAGTTTGAGTGTTCAAATGGAAAAATTTAAAGTTCGAATATAGGCTTTAAAATGCGGTACAAGTCTAAGTGGCCAGGAAGCCATTTCGCCTTTCTTCTATGTATTCAAGTGTGTCAATTGTCTACAATATCACTTCCCATCCTCTATTTATTGTATTGTATAGAAGTATACAAAGAATGTCATAAACATGACATTAAGCATTTGAGATCATGGAGGAAGATCATGGGGAGGTTATGGAGGTATGGGTGTTACAACTCATAAGTATTGGAGTAGTGGTAGTTATGGAGATAATGGAGAAGAATAGTGGGTACTATTCCTTTGGTGGTTCTGGACATCCACCACAATTTAATATTTTATAACACTCTCCCTTGGATGTTCATAAATAATGTGTCTCGTTAAAACCTTACTAGAAAAAAACCTCGTGGGAAACAAATCCTAGTGAAGAAAAAAGAGTACACATATCTAGTAATACACATTTTCTGCTGCCTCATTAAAAACCTTGCCAGGAAAATACAGTAGAATAAAACCTTAGTTAAGGAAAAAAGAGTACAATGCGTATTTGCCTCCCCCTGATGAAAACATCAATTTATTTCTCTAAGATGACATGTTCCGATATTGTATACCAACTTTTCAATTGTTGAGGTTGTTCATGATTCATTGAATAAAACCACCAAATTATCAAGCGAACAAATATGTTGAACATCTATTTCTCTGTTTGGTGAAGATTGTGTCTGATAAAGAACTTTGATGAAATATATACTTTATTTTGTCTCCTTCAATATATCCTTCTTTCAAATGAGATAAGCGAACATCATCGTCTTCACTATTATTGACATATTCTCTTAAAAGAAAAGTCACATATATGTTCTGTGTTGTGTCACTTGCTTTATCAGTTGCTAGTAGATTGACATGACTTGAATAAGTATCAACAATTTTCTGTCTTATGAATTAATAATATGGCAATACCCCCACATACAAATACATTGTTTGAAGAACGATCTTCGAAAAATGCCTGCATCTGCATAACCAACAAAACCTTGACAATATTTGTTAGAATAAATAAATTTATATCAAGGATTCCTTTTGCAACATAATCCTAATAGTATTCCAGAATCTTTATATAGGAATTAAACTATAGCTCGCTAGCATATTGTTGTACTCATGGTTCTAGCAAAATACACAGCATTAATTGCAACAGACACAAAAATAAATCATGTACGCCATGATTGCTCTAATCCATATAAGGATTTGCTGAAACCTTATTTAATGGATTTCTTCGGAACCTTAATATGATTCAGAACAACTTAAATCCTTCAATGATTTTTATATACGCATATCAAATTTATCAAGTATTGTCAGACTAAAATCTGAAAGCAACTGTATCCACCACAAGGGAACATGTTTCCATACAATCAATGCCAGGACATTTACGTAAAATCTTGTGTCACCCCAGTGGCTTTATACTTTCAGGTGTTGGGACTATCAGTCCAAAACTTCACGTATTCCAAGTGAAGCCAATTTTGATTGCGTATTTTTCATTGACCAATCATTTATCTGTTCAAATTCCATGACATAATTGAGCTCAAGATCCTCGTCAATATAAAAATATTGAGCGCTACATTATATTAACAATATCATCGATGATAATTTTACATCGGTTCCATTCTCACACAACTTATCGGGATCTCATTATTTTCAGGTACCCGAGCCTTTTTATGAGGTCTTATAAAGGGTTATATCATGGTGCTCTTACAAAGCGCTTGCCTCCTTAGTATGACCATCTTTATCATTTGCTCATCTCCTTCTTCAAGGAGTTTTATCTTTGGAACTAATTAGTCTATTACGCTTCATGCGTTCCATAGATTATGTCCATCATGGAATTCATTCTATTTGGAGCATTAGCGGCTGAAATATAACATTTAATTTTGGGCCAGCAAATATGCCTGACATTGTTTTTCAAATGAATTATCACTTGAACTTCAAGTTCACATTTTCTTGTACGAGTATCTATGTGCACTCATAATAATTCATTTCATGATTACTTTTTTAGCTGCCAATTTTCTCCCCCTAATGCTGGGATCACCAACACATATCCTCAACTTTGTTTGGGGACTCATCATTATGCATTGTGGTGGAACAATTAAATCATATAACACATCCATATTTCTAGATGGAAATTATTTGTGTCACGACCCAAAATCCATTAAGGTCGTTATGGCGCCGGACCTCACTGTCAGGCAAGCCAACACTTAATGATTAATAAAATTTTTATTTTAAAATCCTTGAAGTAATTCCTTTTCATTTTCTTAAATAATAATTAGCGAACTTCCACTGAGTAAAACGATAATATCTTTAGCAAATTTAAATAGTGAATAGATCCCATAATTATCCAGAACTCGGTGCCACAAGTGCATGAGCAAATTTTTTAGGAATTATACATGTACTAAAATACTTGTCCGGAATACAAACAGGACAAGGAATCTAAAATAAAATACAATACATCTGAGGAAGACTCTACCTGCTGCGGGTCGTCTCCGGATGGTGCAACTCGTATAAGTCTCCAAGTCAGCCACGTCACTACATCAAGCAAGGACACTATCTATGAATGTACCTGTGCAATAAAAATGCACAGCAAGTATAGCATGAGTACGAAAACAACGTGTACTCAGTAAGTATCCCGCCTAACTTCGAAGAGTTAGGTCGAATTTAACACTTGCTAGAGGTCAATATAATGAAATCAAGGGTGACACTAAGCATGGATATCATAGGCAATTTAACAAGTAGCGACAGGAAATAGCAACTTCTTTCACATTTAATATTCTTAAATCCTCGCCATTTCAGTTGACAATTTAAAATTTCCAGGCCAGTAATCAAGTAAAAATCACAGCAAGTACGCAGTAAATATCATGCGCAAGCAATGCCGAGGGTCGAACGACGCGAACCTACAATAATAAACTGTGCACTGCCGAAGGGTCGAATGGCTCGAACCATAGATGCATCTATTACCCCGCTCGCGACGCGATCATATATAAATAATAGAGTTACCCTGCTCGCGAATCATACATGCGACTCAGGTACTCATAAATACAGATATTCACACAATGAATTCGCATTTTTATCAGGAAAACAGTTACTCAAGGAAGTGAAAAATTTTCTTTTAATGGACACGAAGATGATATTTAACGATACAATTTTAAATATTATAAATTTATCAATAAGGTTGCAAGTATGGCAAATAAAACATGTTTTATCGGGAAAACAATTATCCCAGGAAAAATCAATTCTCTTTCTAGATGATTAAGGAAAATAAACTTCATCCTTCTTAGGTATTCAATTACTAATTCGATAATATTAACACTCTATTTTCATTACAACAAGTAAAGCATGCTAGTGGGTCCTAGACTACCCAGACACAAGCATGATAGTAGCTACGCACGGACTCCCGTCACCTCGTGCGTATGTAGCCCCCCACAAATAGTAGCACATATTCAATTAGTTCACCTATGGGGACAATTCCCCCTCACAAGGTTAGAAAGGAGACTTACCTCGCTCCGGAGTTTCATAACCGGCTTCCAAGCCTTTCCGATGACCCAAATCAATGCACAACGCCCCAAAACTAGCCAAATAACGGACAAACCAATGAAAATATACTCTAATACTTGTAACAATTCAAATTATATAAATTCCCAACTCCGCTCGAAAAGTTGACCAAATTGCCCACGGGCCCACGTGCCCAGATTTTGAAATTTCTCGAAGATAAACTCTACCCATAGCCTTACTAACTCAAATATAATTTACTCTAATTTTCATGCTCAAATTCGTGGTCAAAATCCAAGAATGCAAATTCTAGGTTTTTCTTCAAAATTCCCAACTTTTCCACAAATTTTCATGTTCAAATCCATGTATAAACCTTGTATTTAACTTGGGACGACTAGGAACAACTTACCTTGACATAGATGACGAAAATCCCCACTTGAAGCTCTCCAAGAATCGCCCAAACAAGAGAAAACTAAGAAGAAATGGCCAAAACTCTTCACTGCCTCCAGTCCTTCCGCACATGCGGTGACTACGCCCGCACCTGCGAGCCCGCAAGTGCGCCAAAACTCTCGCACCTGCGGCTTCCTCCTTCCCCATCCGGCTCCGCACCTGCGCTCTCTCGTCCGCATCTGTGCCTTCGCAGGTGCGAAAATAGCCTCGCACCTGCGGCCCCCAGCCAAGCCACCCTTTTTCGCTTTTGCGACACCCTAGACGCACCTGCGATTCACACCAGATGACAACAACCTCAGCTTTCTCTCAACTCTAAATTTGATCCGTTAACCACCCGGAATCCACCAGAAGTCCCCGGGACCCCGTCCAATCACACCAACCAGTTCCAAAACATGATGCGGACCTGCTCGAGGCCTCAAATCACATCAAATAACATCGAAAAAATGGATCGCATCACAATTCAATCTTTATGAACTTGAAATTTCCAACTTCTACATTCGATGCAGAAGCCTATCAAATCACGTCCGATTGATCCCAAATTTTGCACACAAGTCACATTCAACATTACGTACCTGCTCCAACTTTCAAAATCGCATTCCGACCTTGATCTCAAAATTTCCACTTCCGGTCGGATTCCTCAAAAACCTTCAAATTTCTATCTTTAGCCAAAAGACTTCAAAATAACCTACAGACCTCCGAATTCACTTCCGATCGCGCTCCCAACTCCAGAATCACCATACAGAGCTATTCCTAGACTCGGAATCCCAAACGAACATCAGTATCACTGAAATGCACTTCAACCCAGACTTATGAAATTTCTTTTAAAATGCCGACTTCTACAATATGCGCCAAAATGCTCCCGGGTCGTCCAAAACCCCTTCTGAACATACGCCCAAGTCCGAAATCACCATACGAACCTGATGGAACCTTCAAATCATGATTTTTAGGTCGTTTACTCAAAATTCCAACCTTAGTCAATTCTTCCAACTTAAGGCTTCCGAAATGAGAATTTTCTTTCCAAATTGACTCTAAACTTCCCAAAATTCAATTCCGACCACACCTACAAGTCATAACACCTGAAATGAAGCTGCTCAAGGCCTCAAACCGCTGAACGACGTGCTGGAGCTCAAAACCACTGGTCGGGTCATTATATTCTCTCATACTTAAACATACGTTCGTCCCTGAACGTGCGAAGAACTGCTCTGGAGTTGTCTGAAATCATTGTTAAACACCTCGTGCACCTACTCGTTCTACCACCACTCAATTGAGTACATTAGCTTGGTCAAATCCGAAGATATCCTCTTTCATCCATACAATAAGCTCAGAACCCAGTTCCAACACCCGAAATTCTCTGCCAGACCTGTTTCCAATATATGAACACCGTATCAACTACCACACGATGTACTAGATCATGACTGCATAGCTTTGCTGAATTGGCACCATGCACCGCATAATTCATCACCTAACCACAATGACATTCCTTGAACCTTAATAGCCAATATTCCACGAACCTGATTCTCCCAATGCACCTCATGACACATATATATAAGTCCTGCTATAACGCTTACGATACCACCACAATGGAGGAGATGTATAGAAATTCACAACCAACCACAGAGTTAACCAAGCATTGAATCTTTCCTCTTGACTAGAATCATCACCTCATTACTAACCAAATAATGGTATTTATCCTTTAATATACTTCACATAATCTTATCGCACTGATCCCTGATCCGATAGTCTCGTCTCACCCCAGCATGAACTGCTCAGGAAACAAATCACCCCAGACATGACCAACAGTCTCACACGATTCCACAATGCGCCAGTAGGCTACAACTCGAACGCGATACATAAAGAAAATGAATTATGAAAGGAACTACTCAACTCACGCAATTAATATGAACCTTCCTCCGAAAAATAGGAAGCAAAACACAAGAAAATAGATATAGGGAACCTTACGCAATAGCACACTGTTGCGGCGTGCAACCCGATCAAAATAACATACCCGTGCCGACGTGCCACCCGATCCACACATAAAATTTACATAAGAAGATACACACCAAGCTAAATTGCTCATTACCACAAAATATCGAACATCGGTCACAAGCACGCTAAGTGAACAATACCATCCTGGGAGGACTGATAGAGCCATACGCTACAAAACTCAAGCACAACTGAGGTGCGATACATAGTCTGAATCTCAAGAGCTATCCTGCTCACATAACATCATCACTACGCGGGAACTCAACACATAGGAAAATATCAAGCTGTTTCCCAACTCACACAACACAACAGAATATTGCATGAGATGAACGAAGACGGAACAACATCTGCTGTTCTAATACCTTTCCATGAAAAGCACTATATCGAAATGAACACCCCTGACTCATACGGAGCCCATAATCATATTTAAATCCATCCACAAACATCGAGTGTACCTTGCTCGCACCGAACTAGGCTAATAGCTTTACCTGGGTCCATATTAACCCACTTCCTCTCATAATACGCAAAAACAACCATCATAACCGGGACAAACACCCCACAATCCATAACCAAATGAACCGAACACCTTCCAGGCATAAATTCTCAAATAAGCAATATTACACTTCTTTATACTCAGTCCAAATCTTCAATCCGTTAAGTGACTACATGTCACACTCATACAATCATCCCGTGGTCACGCTCCCACGACCTTCCACACAAGGTAGCAAGTCTGCACATTCACCACTGGCCACACTAACGCTGTAAAACAAAACAAGATCCCATAACTAGGATACAAAGTCTCTTTCACCAAACACCGATCTCAGGTGACACTGAAGATAACATCAGCTTACTCTAAACTTTCAAATACCTTTTTCTTGCTCATCCGAGCTCATGACATCCTTGTCAACACCGAACCGCAACCTCGATCCTTACTTCCACACATACTGCTTACCGCACCTAACATGCCAATATGAGATAGCGCAAGAATTCCATCATAACTTCTGAACCACTAATAGGGTGAACACTTCATCACATAGAAACCTTTTACTTACCTCAATTCAAGAGAACCACCACAACACACGAATGAATTCCCACAATCACAATACATGCAAATCCTTAAGTAGTAGTATATACCACCATAACCCTTCCGGGGTCCGCCCACCCATGATAGGCCATAGTGCTTGAATGCTTCTAAATAAAATCTATCACGGAGACCGACAAGCCTCGCACATACCGTCACAAATCGCATGCATAACTTAATCACGTTGAAGGAACTGATCACTGCCGTAAATGTGCCATTTCAACCATGGCTAACCAATCTATTTTCTTTCAATTTATTCTTTACTTGACTTAGAAATAACAATAGCCTCATCCAATCATTGTGAACTCAGATCCGCCCTCCTCCTGAGCAACCTATATCACGAGACCACATTGTCTCCAAACCCATGAACCGTCTCAGGCCCTCCTTGCTCGCGCATTCGCATCTTCGACTGATATACCCATCCGGAAAATCTTCCTACAAAACCGGGGTCTATTTCTCTCATTCCTCCAATACCATACTGCAAGCTGAAAACATCATGGAACATTCCGGGCCTCCTATCACCATCTGTTGCAAGGCCCGATCCTTAGCCATACTGCGGACATGAAACCCTTAAGCACCGCATTCTTAACTTTGAATTCATTAGGACCACTATTGAGAGTCACCCACTCTGACTTGGCCTGAATACAATCAACTCTACGGCTTCGCTGGCACCTGAACACCCATCTTGATAAAGCACCCGACTGAATCCCTTCCCTTGTAAATTACCTCTGTACTAAGCATAAATCTTGAATCTTTCCAGAGAATAGACATGATTCAATAAGGCCAACTTTTTCACACATTTATCAAATCCCATGCGCAATTACCATTTTACTCCCTTCCCCTTAGCTGTAATAACTTGCCAATACGCCGATAATCCGCAACCCCATGAGAAGATAATCCTGCAACCCAATCGCAGGCGGTGGGACTCTCCCACTTAGCCCGAAGCTGCTCCTTGCACCACTCTGGACCCCACCGAAATCCTTTCTTCATTGCTGACATGATCTTGCTCAACTAACCCATCAATTTCTTCCGAATTCTCCTGTTAGCATTCCATGAATACTCAAATTCCCTCGCATCATTCACATATTCGGCCTCCTACCTAATAGCCGCTGGAATTCCTCGCAGAAGCTTGACAACCACACGATTGCTAACTTGCTCACAGGAGATAACCCTTTTGCAGAAATTACCAACTGACACCTTCCAACGACGCTGTACTGCACAATCTCTACGACATCAATACCCCATCCTACGCTCGCCCTCATTTACCAACTTTACTAGTCCGTCCGCTCCTCATGGACATCTACTAAAAGCGCATCAACATCTTCCAATTCACCGCTATATTGCACCCTTCTTCATCCCGAACAACTCCTCTCTGTTGCATCCAACCTTCCACCGAAATAGCCAATATTTCAATTTAAGTCTGTGGACCCCATCATCGTCCGCTAAAATTCCCAAATCACTCCAAACTTCCCCTCAAGAGGTGTATCTATCTAACCATAGAGTTGTCACTCTCCCACTTTGATTAAACTCACTCCTGCAAGCAACTACCTGACCTCCTTTTCTTACACCTGGATTTTTAGAAATTTAACCATCACCTGACACTTCCCACATGTCCTTCCTTATCCCTTGCTGCCCAGCCGTTGCCTTAGGCCAATAATTATCTTTGTAGCACTTAAACCAACAGATCACCACAACTTCAAACCTTTTCGAAGATCATCTTTCTCGAGCCGCCTTTATTAGAAATACTTATTCAATACTGAACCACCGCACACCACGACCTCTGACAACCGCTTCTTCAATATTACTTCACAACACTCTGACCCAATGCAACCGAAGAAACTATAACACCGACGAACTTAACATATTCTATTCGATAAAAAATAGCAATACCACATCACAGATGAAAATTCCACCTCGCTTGAAAACACCAAGTCTTATTATTCTTTCAGCCCAAATTTGAACATTCATAGTTCAATTGCCTTTCCTCCGCCGAAACTAAAATACTGAAATCTCAAGATCACGCTCTGAGAAGACCTCCTTTCAAGTCATTCATTACCCCGACATATGGGCAAGCATCCTACCATCATATCAACACCGCGCGATAACCAATAGTAAGCATCATAACAACCTGAGCATAGTCTCAAAGCTCTCAGAAACACAATTACTGAGCTGAAACAACATAATATCCTGCCGCAGAGCGACGACAATAGCCCCAACTAACTACGCATGGAAAAGCATCACGCACCATATCTGTAGTACCATTACCATTCTTCAAATTCCCGATTTATAACAAGCGCTTCACGACGTGTAAGATTGACTAAGAAGAAACATAGGAATAAGCCTTAAAGGGAATCAAATCGCACGATGATGAATGGGAAGTACTCTTAACAACCCTGTAGCCTCTCGAAGATAAGTACAGACGTCTCCGTACCGATCTGCAAGACTCTACTAGGCTTGCTCATGACTCGTGAAACCTAAGGGAACCTAGTGCTCTTATACCACGTTGTCACGACCCAAAATCCATTAAGGTCGTGATGGCGCCGGACTCCACTGTCAGGCAAGCCAACACTTAATAATTAATAAAATCTATATTTTAAAATCCTTGAAGTCATTCCTTTTTCATTTTTTTAAATAATAATTAACGAACTTCCACTGAGTAAACAATAATATCTTTAGAAAATTTAAATAGTGAATAGATCCCATAATTATCCCAGAACCCGGTGCCACAAGTGCATGAGCAAATTTTCTAGGAATTATACATGTACTACAATACTTGTCCGGAATACAAACTGGAATAGGCATCTAAAATAAAATACCATACATCTGAGGAAGACTCTTCCGGCTAGGGGTCGTCTCCGGATGGTGCAGCTCGTCTAAGTCTCCAAGTCAGCCACGTCACTGCGTCAAGAAGGGCCACTATCTATGAATGTACCTGTGCAATAAAAATGCACAGCAAGTGTAGCATGAGTACGAAAACAACGTGTACTCAGTAAGTATCCCGCCTAACCTCGAAGAGGTAGTGACGAGAGTCGAATTTGACACTTGGTAGAGGTCAATTTAATGAAATCAGGGGTGATACTAAGCATGGTTAACAAGTAGCGACAACAAATAACAACTTCTTTCACATTTAATATTCTTAAATCCTCGCCAATTGACAATTTAAAATTTCCAGGCCAGTAATCAGGTAAAAATCATAGCAAGCACTCAGTAAATATCATGCACAAGCAATGCCGAGGGTCTAACAGCGCGAACCAACAATAATAAACTCTGCACTGCCGAAGGGTCGAATGACTCGAACCATAGATGCATCTATTACTCCGCTCGCAAATCGATCATGCGACGCAGTCATACATAAATAATAGAGTTACCCTGCTCGCGAATCATACATGCGACTCAGGTACTAATAAATACAGATATTCACACAATGAATTCACATTTTTATCAGGAAAACAGTTATTCAAGGAAGTGAAAAATTCTCTTTTAATGGACACGAAGATGGTATTTAAATCTTTTCTGGAAATTCATTTGCCAAGTTCAATACAGTTTTAAATATTATAAATTTATTAGTAAGGTTACAAGTATAGCAATTAAAACATGCTTTATCGGGAAAACAATTATCCCAGGAAAAATCAATTCTCTTTCTAGATGATTAAGGAAAATAAACTTCAAACTTCTTAGGTATTCAGTTACTAGTTCGATAATATTAACAGTCTAATTTCTTTAGTAAAATTTCAAGTACAACAAGTAAAGCATGCTAGTGGGTCCTAGACTACCCAGACACAAGCATGATAGTAGCTACGCACGGACTCCCGTCACCTCGTGCGTACGTAGTCCCCCACAAATAGTAGCACATATTCGATTAGTTCACCTATGGGGACAACTCCCCCTCACAAGGTTAGAAACTCGCTCCAGAGTTCCATAACCGGCTTCCAAGCCCTTCCGATGACCCAAATCAATGCACAACGCCCCAAAACTAGCCAAATAACGGACAAACCAATGAAAATATACTCTAATACTTGTAACAATTCAAATTATATAAATTCCCAACTCCGCTCGAAAAGTTGACCAAATTGCCCTCGGGCACACGTGCCCGGATTCCGAAATTTCTCGAAGATAAAATCTACCCATAGCCTTACTAACTCAAATATATAATTTACTCTAATTTTCATGCTCAAATTCGTGGTCAAAATCCAAGAATGCAAATTCTAGGGTTTTCTTCAAAATTCCCAACTTTTCCACAAATTTTCATGTTCAAATCCATGTATAAACCTTGTATTTAACTTGGGACTAGTGGGAACAACTTACCTTGACATAGATGAAGAAAATCCCCACTTGAAGCTCTCCAATAATCTCCCAAACAAGAGAAAAACGAGAAGAAATGGCCAAAACCCGTTTATTAAAACACTTCACTGCCTCCAGTACTTCCGCACCTGCGGTGACTACGCCCGCACCTGCGAGCCCGCAGGTGCGCCCAAACTCTCGCACCTGCGGCTTCCTCCTTTCTCAGTCGGCTCCGCACCTGCGCTCTCTCGTCCGCATCTGCGCCTCCGCAGGTGCGAAAATAGGTGCTGCACCTGCGGCCAAAACCTCGCAGGTGCGGTCACACCAGATGACAGCAACCTCAGCTTTCTCTCAACTCCAAATTTGATCCGTTAACCACTCGGAATCCACTCGAAGCCCCCGAGACCCTGTCCAATCACACCAACCAGTTCCAAAACATAATTCGGACCTTCTCGAGGCCTCAAATCACATCAAATAACATCGAAACAATGGATCACATCACAATTCATGTTTATGAACTTGAAATTTCCAACTTCTACATTCGATGTCAAAGCCTATCAAATCACGTCCGATTGGCCCTAAATTTTGCACACAAGTCACATTCAACATTACGGACCTGCTCCAAATTTTGAAATCGCATTTCGACCCCGATATCAAAATTTTCACTTCCGGTCGGATTTCTCAAAAACCTTCAAATTTCTATCTTTAGCCAAAAGACTTCAAAATAACTTACGGACCTCCGAATTCACTTCCGATCGCGCTCCTTACTCCAGAATCACCATACAGAGCTATTCCCAGACTCAGAATCCCAAACAGACATCAATATCACTGAAATGCACTTCAACCTAGACTTATGGAATTTCTTCTAAAATACTAACTTCTACAATATGCGCCGAAACGCTCTTTGGTCGTCCAAAAATCATTCTGAACATACGCCCAAGTCCGAAATCACCATACGAACCTGCTAGAACCTTCAAATCCTGATTCTGAGATCGTTTACTCAAAATTCTAATCTTAGTCAATTCTTCCAGCTTAAGGCTTCTGAAATGAGAATTTTCTTTCCAAATTGACTGTAAACTTCCCCAAATTCAATTCCGACCACATCTACAAGTCATAACACCTGAAATGAAGCTTCATGGTCTCAAACCGTTGAACGACGTGCTAGAGCTCAAAACAACCGGTCGGGTAGTTACAATTTGGTTCCTGACCGTGAACCAATTAAAATAGGGAGAATTTATCATAACTCTTTGGCTAGATGCGTACAAGTGTTGTTGCATATTAAATAATACACTTCATACCAAATTTCTATTTGGGAGTTTTGTTCTCATAACCAATGGTTTAGCTATAATTGGAGGCATACAATTTCTGCTAAATCAACTTGGATTAAACCAACATTATCAAGATAAATTATCATAATTTATATTCTAGAACTGTGCTCTAATAATTTGAGCAATCAACCTTGCAAAATTCAAATTGCAAGTTGATAACAAACGCACATGTGACCATACAATAAATACATCTATTAAAATCATATAATAGTAAACGGTTCACATGGCAGGTGACTGGACCCATATATATATATATATATATATATATGGGTCCAGTCACCTGCCATGTGAACCGTTTACTATTATATGATTTTAATAGATGTATTTATTGTATGGTCACATGTGCGTTTGTTATCAACTTGCAATTTGAATTTTGCAAGGTTGATTGCTCAAATTATTAGAGCACAGTTCTAGAATATAAATTATGATAATTTATCTTGATAATGTTGGTTTAATCCAAGTTGATTTAGCAGAAATTGTATGCCTCCAATTATAGCTAAACCATTGGTTATGAGAACAAAACTCCCAAATAGAAATTTGGTATGAAGTGTATTATTTAATATGCAACAACACTTGTACGCATCTAGCCAAAGAGTTATGATAAATTCTCCCTATTTTAATTGGTTCACGGTCAGGAACCAAATTGTAACTACCCGACCGGTTGTTTTGAGCTCTAGCACGTCGTTCAACGGTTTGAGACCATGAAGCTTCATTTCAGGTGTTATGACTTGTAGATGTGGTCGGAATNACCTTTTATTCATTCCACAAATTAAGAGATTCAATCCAAACCTTAACTGGCATATCATGAGAATAAGCATCACAAGAGAATTCTTGGAGAATCTTCTATTTCTACAATATGTGCCAATGTAAATTCTCAATTAATTTTCACATGATAATTGAACCGGGATGGCCAACTGGTCATGCCAACTGATATTATTTCAATAAATATTTAATTTACTTGTGGCAAGTGATTCCATCATCATGCTTATACATCTGTATTACAAATAGAAGAAAAGTCGGGTAACCTTTCATATTTACCCAGTATGTTATAATAATATGAAGATAATCAATCTTCCTTTCATTTATAGTCTCAATATGCCAACCACTTTGGCTAATACATTTGTAACTCAAAAGTTCTTTTTGAGACTTACTACAATATCAATGTCAAGAACAATTTCATTCATCTGCATAGTAGCAAATTAATTTTTTCGGAGCTCTTAATTAATTTTGTACTACAAGATCTTTTTTCATACCATCCATATGGCGAATGTCTTCTTTACGGAGAAAATCATTTCATAATATTTGTCATGGCCAAAATCATCATAAACAAAATCACTTCTTGCTTTAATTTTGTATTTAATAACATTTTAATTTTGTATTTAATAACATTTTATAAGGTATGACAAAATATTTTTGGCGTACCACATGTACGCAACCAGTAACATAAACATGTAACTGCACAGTAATATCCATTATCTTTCTTTCTCATAAACCTCCCAGTAGAGATGAGTTGTAATATTTATTCAATCATGCATAAGCACATTCTTATGCATAATTTATATCACATGTATATTTTCACATTCTTTCAGGAAAGAGTCAATATTTACAATGCTTATCACAAGTCGTATTCTTTTATTAAATGGACTATAATCGTCTGAGGGTAGTTCATATTTATAGAAGATATTGATATACAATTCCTTTCACCTTTAAAGAATTATTTTGAGAACCCTTATTGCTCTCCTTTTTATAATTACCAAAATGATGACTATTATTATTTTGGTCTTTGGCACGCCCACGTTCATTGGTTAACCGCTTGTCTTCATTTAGACTTATTATGCACCGTTATCACATTCACTTCAAGAATGGAGCAAATCAAGTGGGACAAGCTTCATGCCTTTTCATGAAAAAAATATATTATTTTTCTTTATTCATCATTATATCATCAATATAGTGTTGATACCCAATTTTTACCTCATATATTTTTAAATATGCATGAGCATCATCAAGTATTTTTTCGTAATTTTTTATAATTTTTAAAAAGACTTTAATCAATTTATTCCTGCATTTTATTATATAAGTAATTATTATATATTTATTATAATTGTATTTTTTCATCCTTAGGTTAAAATTGTATATTTTGCAATAATAGCCCATACATATGCATAATTACATTATTTATACAAGAAAAAGACTTTTTATATTTTTATAATGTTAAGTAATTGCTTAAAATCATTTTCATGCACAAGCAATATTTTTCTTTTTATTAGTTATTTTTATAAATTATTTATTTATTAAATTAGGTTTTTAAAATACAACCCCTAAAAACTCAATTTCGGACCTATACACTACCGAATTATCCCAGCCCAATACACCGGCCCAATACCCCAATACCCAATACCCAAATACCCATTAACCCAGACCTATGCCCGTCTAAAACACCCGACCCAACCTTTTTAAATCACAACCGTTGATCTCTGAAGATCAACGACTCGAACCACTCCACCCCTTTTTAATTATAACCTACCCGTCTAACCCTAACCTATTTTCACCCATTCCTATGCCCTCAAACTCTCTATTCTTCTTCTCCTCTCAAAACCCTAGCGCTGTCACGCAAAATCTCCTTGATTCTAACCCCAGGAATGGAATCAATCTATGATTCCTTACCTTATTTGGTCATATCTCCTTGCTGGCTACCCGATTTTGGTATTTTCCAATGACTTGCCTAAAATGGCAAGCAGATCTTGAGAGATTCGAACCAAATCTGGTTCAAAATCCTTAACCTACTGTGTATTTTGTCTGTGTTCATCCTGTATTCTTTGTGAGTATGGTTGTTTTACGTATCTCTTATGGATTCTTACTTAGCCCTAAAGGTTAGGGTTTCAGATTCTCTTTGATATTCGAACCTAAACTGGTTTAAACTTTGATTTTTAGCATTATCTCGTCTATATTCCCTTCATTATGATTGAATCTGCCTATTCTTGTAAATTTCCTTTATTTGCCCTAAATTAGGGTTCCAGACCTGGTTCGATTCTGATTTTTTTTTGAACAACTTCCTGTCTATGTTCATTTTACTAAAATATTTAATTCATTACCTTTATTTTTTTTTATCAATTTTATGGTTTACCTAGATTAGGGTTTCATACCTTTTATTTTGGGACCAAGGTACGTTCTACCCGTAGCCTTACTAACTCAAATATATAATTTAATAAAATATTCATGCTCAATTCGTGGCTAAAATCCACATTTTCCATATTCTAGGTTTTCTTCAAAGTTTCCCAATTTTACTATCAATTTTCATGTCTAATCCATGCATATAATCTTGTATTTAACCTTAGAAACAAGTAGAAACAACTTACCTCTTGATGCTTGGTGAAATCTCCCTTGAAAGGCTCTCCCAAAATCGCCTAAACCATGAAAAATGAAGACAATGAACCCCAAATTCTCATTTTAAAACCTTCTTCCCAGGTCGATTTCCGCACCTGCGGTCCTTCCTCCGCACCTGCGATCCCGCAGGTGCTGTCGCGCCTCCTTTTTCCCGTCAAGGGATATGGGATTTTTCCAATCAAAGTGACATTATTCGAAATGAGATTATTTATTTATTTAGAGTCGCCACTTGGAATAATTGTTATGGTGTCGCAAGTCACCGGCTTATTTTAAATCCCATATCGAGGAAATTAACTCTTATTTATGGTCTGCGAACACGGAATACTAGGTAAGGAATTCTGTTAACCCGGGAGAAGGTGTGAGGCACTCTTGAATTCCGTGGTTTTAGCACGGTCGCTTTACAATCATGTACCTGGATTAATTAACGAATTATTATGTGTTTTAGAACCTATTTGTGTTTTACCTTTTACCACATTTAATTATGGCGTTTTGTGGGCTTATCTTCAAAATGGATCACACGTGTGTAAACCCGTTTTATTCGGCACACTAAAAATCATATCATGGGTATGTGTACATAATTTATCACGCTTTATTAGTTATTAGGGCTGTTCGGCCAAAGTCGCGCAGACGCATACTTTGATTTATTTGCGAAATTATAATCATGTCACGCGAACGTGTACACAATTAGGATAGTATATTAATTGCGCGCCTAAAAGCATTTCTACGGATATTCATTTTTTAAATCGTAATCGTGTCACGCGAACGTATACACAATTACAAGCACTTTATTATTATTAAGATAGTTTCGCCCAAAGTTGCGCGGAAGCATACCTCAGTTTTAATTTTGAGAATCGTAATTATGTCACGCGAACGTATACATACTCACGATAATTTATTAAAAAAAAACGTGCCTAAAGCCTTCTGCGAATTAAGAGTATTTTTTCCAAACTAGTCTCGAGATTATTGCCAAGGCAAATGTTACGAAAATTGAGTTGCATGGAAGTCGGGAAATATTTAGTTATTTGGAGTATTGACAAGTTATCTATATTTAGAAATATTTATAACTTACTACTCTATATTTAAAATTACAAGACATTCATCTATTATGGGAGAAGTGGGCCAACTTTATTTATTCTCAAAGTTAAAGCAAAATGGGGAATGAAAATACTCCTAACGGAGCTTCTGTCTTTAACAAAGGGGAAAGAAAAGAATAATTCTCCCTTGCAATAAGAACACAACAAGAATGATTAACATGCTATTTCCTCCAGGATAATTATGCAAGTAAACTGAGGAGATAGACAACTAATTAACAATCAAATCAAAAGAAGGAAGAGGCAAAAGAGATCTTAAATCAAGAAGAATTATAACTCTTATTTGCTTTAATCCCTAACTTTATTATAATAGCTAAAAAATTTTGCTAAGTAGCCAAAACAAAATTCCATAACCAAAATTCTTATATTATTTTTTAGCCATTATGCACATCACTTAAAAAACAGTGGAAATTACTTCTCAACTACCATGAGGAACAAACATGTACATGTATTTTAATGGGTGATTATAGGTGCTAATAGTGATGGTTTTACATTGAGATTTTACTGGTTTTTGCTGCACTCTTTGTGATTAAGTCTTAGTGTTTTGGGGTTAGGCCTCTCTTTTGAGGAAGATGAGATCCAAAAAGGGGAATGAAATTTTTTGGGTAGTCAGCTGCAGCTCCTTTTTTTTTTTTCGAACAAAAATCAAAATAATTTTAGCTGCATATTTTGACCAATTTTCATTTAAGTGACTTCACATTCTGCATCAAGATGCAAGCTTTGAACAATTATCTCCATGAAATACAACCAAATTTTATCTTAGCATGTTAAATATACTGTTAATATGCAAAAATAAAAACTCATCTAAGTCATTGCATCTTAATTCATAATTAGCTCACCACCAAAAGAAAATAAAACCAACAAGCAAAATTATAAAACATATTGGTTGCAATTTGGCCAACAAACCGAAACTAGAATTTTTTAAGTTAAAAATGCAAGAAAGATAGAAACTTTTTGACTTGGCATTGACCAACTAGAAATCAAAATACAGAAAAAATGAGATTTATGAACATAAATTATATTGAAACAGTAGAAGAAAAAAAAACACGAACCTTATTAACAATGAATTACAGATAAAAACTTCGGAGTAATGAAACTTGATCTAAGAGCAGATCTGACCACGAACGGGAACTTTCCCGCGACCTCGACTGGTACCAACTGATTTTGGGTGGAATTTTGGTCGTTGGTTAGAGCTAATTTCTGACGGTTTCAGCTAGGTTTTAATGGGTTGATTAAAGATATTTTACAGGTGAAGTTGGGGTGATTTTTGGGGTTTTCAAAAGCTGTAGCAATATGAGTATTTCCTTTGTAAAATGAAGAATGAAGACCTCTAAAATAAAAAAAGGAGGGGGA
>ML393836.1:0-58635 GCA_005239525.1 Nicotiana knightiana
TATATATATATATATATATATATGTCACATTACGTGAGGATTACAATAATCAACTTGTACAATACTACTACATAGTTTACTTTTCAAAAAAAAAAATGTTGTAAAAATTGTATATACTAGATTTTATAAATTTGTGTTTTATCTATTGAAGTTATGAAGGAGTTCATTACTAACATGGTCAGTCAACGATCCAAAATTACCTAATAAAGTCATTTCCTTTCGTTTGTAACAGAAAAGTCACTTAACTATGCCTATCACTCAGAATATCACTCAACTAGATTTCTTAAACTTTTAATTTTCAAATACCTATTTTTCCCTCTAAATTATCAACTTTTGTCTTCTTTTTTTTCTATAACTTTTGCAGTATTATAGTTTTTTCCTCTCTTTTTAAATTTACATTATGGACTTACCTATAGAGAAACTAAATTTTATCTAATAATTAAAAATTAATATTCTAGAATATATAATATCAGAATAATAAAATAATCGAGCATAATTTTCTAGAATATATAATTTATATTATAAAAAATACTTTTATTTTTGTAACGATCCAAAATCCCTAAGGTCGTGATGGCGCCGGACATCAATGTCAGGCAAGCCAAATCATTAATTAATTGAAATAACTTTCCGCTTTAAAACATTTATGAAAACACTTCCTTTCATTTCATTACATAATAACCAAATAAAGGTCTGTTAATTAAAACAATGGTTTAAAGATTACACTTAAGCACTTATATCCCAATACATATCCCAATTTATATCCCAGAACCCGGTGTCACAAGTACATGAGTAATTTTTAAGAATACAATAATCATCACAAGCCTGTCCGAAATACAACTGGACTAGGAAATTTAAATGAAATAAATACAGTACGAAGGAGACTCTGTCAGCTGCGGATTGCTTCTGGATGATGCAGCTCGTCTAAGTCTCTGAATCCTCCATATTGCTATGAAAGTACCTGTGCAATAAAATGCACAGTAAGTGTAGCATGAGTACAAAAACAACGTGTACTCAAGAAGTCGCCTGCCTAACCTCAGAGAGGTAGTGACGAGAGGTCAAATTAGACACTTACTAAAGGTCAATTTAAAATATTTAAGAGTGGCACTAAGCATGGTTTACCATAGACAATTTCTAAAATATGATTTAAATATCTTTCAACTCCGTTCACTTTTAACACTTTATATCTACATCATATTAACAATTAATCAATATGGTAATTTAATCAAATAATAATAAATCGACGGGAAGGAACAAATTCTTCCAAAAGTCTTTTGAATAACTTTAAATCTCTGTCATTTCAATCGATAATTTAATATTTCAGGCCAGTAATCAGGAAAATATCATAGCAACTACGCAGAAAATATCATGCGCAGGCAATGCCGAGGGTCGAACGGCGCGGACCAACAATAATAAACTGTGCACTGCCGAAGGGTCGATCAGCTCGAACCATAGATGCATCTATTTCCCCGCCCGCGAATCGATCATGTGACGCAGTCAACATAAAAATAATAAGGCTAGCCTACTCGCGAATCATACCTGCGACTCAGATGCTCATATGTACACATATTCACATAATACATCCCTATTTTTATCAAGAAGCAGTTTTCCTCAGGAAAATGGTAAAAATCCTTTTTAAAAGAACATGAAATGTAGTTTTTAAATCTTTGTTTTGAAACTCGTTTGTCAGGTTTAATAATATTCCACGATACAACCCAATCCAGGTACACAAATATCCACAAAGAGATAAATTCTCTTTTTAGAAGATTAATAAGATGAACTCTAGTTTTCTTTTACATCTTCAATTACGTTTTCGGTTATATTAGCAGTTTAATATTACATGCAGGATTACAGGTACAACACGTAAGGCATGGTAGTGGGTCCTAGGCCACCGGACATGGCATAATAGTAGCTACGCACGGACTCCCATCACCTCGTGCGTACGTAGCCCCTGAAGATAATAGCATGTACTGAATTAATTCACCTAGGGGGAAGATTCCCCCTCACAAAGTTAGAAAGGAGACTTACCTCGCTCCGAAATTGCCACATCGGCTTCCAAGCCCCTCCGATGACTCCATCAGACGCACAACGCTCCGCAACTACCACATAATGGCGAAGAAATGAAAATCCATCCTAATACTCACAAAAAATTCAGATTATATACTTTCCCAACACTGCTCGGAGAAAAGACCAAAATGCCATCGGGCCCACGTGCCTGAAATCCGAAATTCTTGAAGATACATGCTATCAATAGCTCTACTAGTTCAATCATGCAATTTACTCTACATTCCATACTCAACTTCGTGGCTAAATTCCAAATTTACATTTTCTAGGTTTCTTAAAAAATTTCCCAAATTTCCTACCAATTTTCATGTTCAAATCCATGCAAGATCACATATTTAACTTAGGAATGGGAAGAATTCACTTACCTATTGATGCTTGCTGAAAATCCCCCTCTTGAAACTCCCAAAATCGCCACACCAAAATGAGAGAAATGGCCAAAAATCCGTTCTTAAAACACCCCACTGTCTCCAGCCATTTTCGCACCTGCAGTGTAATAGCTGCTCCTGCAGCTCCGCACCTACGGAAATTCCATCGCAGGTACGGCTCTGACTCAACCCAGCAACTCCCACTCCTGCGATCCCTCTTCGCACCTGCGATTCCGCAGGTGCGACCAAACTCCTGCACCTACGGTCCCTCAGCTCCAGCCCCAATCTCGCACCAGTGGTGCCCTTATCCACACATGCGGTCCCTCAGCTCCAGCCCCAATCTCGCACCTGCGGTGCCCTTAGCCGCACATGTGGCTCCTCACCTGCGGTCAAAGCCTCGCAGGTGTGATTACACCAGATGACAGCAACCTTCAGCCTTCTCCAACTTCAAATATTGATCCGTCAATCACCTGGAATCCACCCGGGCCCTTGAGACCCCGTCCAATCACTCCAACCTGTCCCAAAACATGACACGGACTTGCTCGAGCCCTCAAATCACATCAAACAACGCCGAAATCACGAATCGCACCCAAATTCAATTCTTTAAGAACTTAGAATTTCAAACTTCTACATCTGATGCCTAAACCTATTAAATCACACCTGATTGACCTCAAATTTTACAAACAAGTCATATTCAACATTACGGACCTCCTCCAACTTCCGGAATCGCATTCCGACCTCGATATCAAAACTTCCACTTCCAGTCAGATTTCTCAAAACCTTCAAATTTCTATCTTTAGCCAAATGACCCCAAAATTACTTACGGACATCCAAATTCACTTCCGATTTCGCTCCCAATTCCAGAATCACCATACGGAGCTATTCCTAGACTCGGAATCCCAAACAGACATCAACCTCACTGATATGCACTTCAAGCCCAAATTCATGTAATCCTTCTAAAATGCTAACTTACACAATATACGCCGAAGCGCTCCCGGGTTATCCGAACCCCGAGCCGGACATACACCCAAGTACAAAATCGTCATACGAACCTGCTGGAACCTTCAAATCCTGATTCGGAGGTCGTTTACTCAAAATTCCAATCTTAGCTGATTTCTCTAACTTAAGGCTTCTGAAATGAGAATTTTCTTTCCAAATCAATTCTAAACTTCCTGGAATTCAATTCCGACTATGCCCACGGGTCATAATACCTAAAACGAAGCTCCTGACGACTTCAAACCGCTGAACGACGCTCTTGAGCTCAAAACAACCGGTTGGGTCGTTACATTCTCCCCCACTTAAACTGACGTTCATCCTCGAACGTGCTAAGAACTGCTCTGGAGTTATCTGAAATTACTGTTTAACATTTCGAGCACCTGCCGTGCTACCATAACCTAGTCAAGCACAATAGCTTGATCACACCTGAAGATTTCTTCTCTTATCCATACAATAAGCTCAGAATTCATTCACACACCTGAAATTTCTCTGCCAGGCCTAGTTCCAACATATAAACACCATATCAACTACCACACGATATACCAGAACATGACCGCATACCTTTGCTGAATCAGCACCATGCACCGTATAACTCATCATCTGACCACGATGACAATCCATGAACCTTAATAGCCAAAATTCCACGAATCTGATGCTCCCAATGCACCTCATGATATATATACATACATCCTGCTATAATGCTGGCGATACCACCACAACGGAGGAAATGCGCAGAAATTCATACTCAACTGCAGAGTCAACAAATCCTTGAATGCCTCACCTTGACTAGAATCATCACTTCATTATGAACGTGGATAATGGTATTTGTTCTTTAATATACACTTCACATAACCTTATCGCACTAATCCCTGTTCCGAAAATCTCGTCTCACGCAGTATGAACTGCTCAGACAACAAACCACCCCAACTTGACCAACAGCCTCACATGATATCACATTGCCAATAGGCCATAACTTGAACATGATAAATAAGAAATGACTCAGGAAGGGACTATTCAACTCACGCAAATAATATGAACCTTTCTTAGAGATTAGGAAATAAAACACAAGTAAATAAATACATATTAACCCTTCTCATCATCACACTATTGCGGCGTGTAACCCGATCCGAATAACATACCCGTGGCGACGTGCTTGTGATCACAAATTACTGAATATCGATCACAAGCACGCTAAGTGTATAATACCATCCTGGGGAGACTGACAACGTCGTAGGCTACAATAACCCAAGCACAACTGAGGTGCGATATACATATATACACTCTGAATCTCAAGAGCTATCCTGCTCACATAACATCCCCACTATGCGGGACCTCAACACATAGGAAATTATCAAGTCATTTCACAACTCGAACGGCACAATCACAATGACACATGAATTCGACGAAGACGGAACAACACCCGTTGTTCTAATACCTTTCCATGAAAAGCGCTCTCTGAAAGGAACATTCCTGTCTCGTACGGAGCCCATAATTATATTTAAATACATCCACAAACATCGAGCCACCTCGCTCGCACCAAACTTAGCTATTAGCTTTTACCTGGGTCCACATTAACCCACTTTCTCCAATAATACACAAGAACAACCATCATAGCCGGGATAAACACCCTACAATCCACAACCAAATGAACTGAACGCCTTCCAGGCATAAATTCTCAATTAAGAAACATCGCACTTCCTTATACCCAGTCCAAATCTGAAATCCACCAAGTGAATGCATGTCACACTTTGTACAATCTTTTCGCGGTCATGCTTCCACGACCTTCCACACAAGGCAAAAAGTCTGCCCATCCATAACACCGACCACACTAAGGTCGCAAAACACATCAAGAACCCATGACCAAGGTACAAAGCATCTTCCATCGAATATCAATCTTAGGTGAGACTGAAGATAACACCAGCTTACTCTGAACTTTCAAATCACTTGTCTTGCTCTTCCGAGCTTATGACATCCTTATAAACATCGGACCTAAATCTCGATTCTTACTCCCAGATACATACTGCTCCCCGCACCTAACATACCAGCATGAGGTAGCGCAAGAATTCCATCATAACTTCCGAACCACCAATAGGGTGAACACTTCATCATATAGAAACTTTTTACTTGACTTAATTCAAGAGTACCATCTCAACACACGATTTAATTCCCATTATCTCCCAATCATGAAAATCCTTAAGTAGTAGTCTATACCACCATAACCCTTCCGGGGTCTGCCTACACCTGACAGGCCATAGCACTCAAATGCTCCCACATGAGATTTGTTACGATGGCCGACAAGCCCCGCACACACCGGCAAAAACCACATGCATAACTAAATCACATCGAAGGAACTGATCACTGCCGTAAATGTGCCATTTCAACCATGGATAATCAATCTATATTCTTTTAATCATCATTAATTGCCTCAGGAATAATAGCAACTTCCTTCAACCCGTAGAAAACTCAACCCTCACTCATCCCGAGTGACCTTGATTCACGAGACTATGTTGCCTAAATCCTGCAACCCTTCTCATACCCTTATGATAATCTTTCTTCAATCTGGAGTCTATTTCTCTCACTTCTCCAATATTCTCCTGCATGCTGAAATATATCATAGAACATTCCAACCATCCTCATTTTTCTCAGAGATTACTCTGTAAAAGCTCGATTCTCGATCATATTGCTTTCCGAAATCCTTATACGCCGCATTCTTAACTTTTGAACTCACTAGAACCGTTATTGAGAGTCACCTACTCTGACTGGCCCCGAATACAATCAACTCAAAGGCTCTCCTAGCACAGGAACACATTTTTCAATGAAACACGTGACTGAGTATGATGGCAAAGGTCGTGTAGCTTTTACCCGAATGGTCGGGATCGAATCCACAGGGAGCCTATAGATGGGTGTGAGTGTATAAGTGATCTAGAAGGGTCGAGCATTTCTAATTGAACTTCTAAACATTAGTTGGTGTTGAACTATACTAAATGTATTCTATTGTTTGTAAGCTAAGTAATGACTAACTTTGTTTTGTTTTTGTTGTTGTTTTCTAATATTGATAAAGGCACTAGGGTCGTGACTATTTCCTAGGTGGATGCACAAAGGGATTCAATTCTAAGGTCGGGAAATTTGCTAGGGATATAGCTATAACCAAAGCACGAAGGTGCTCACTCTATACCTCTCGGTAGTTTGAGTGATTATACCCTAATTGTCTCTCTCGAGTCCAATTGGGTGCCCAATAATCAAGCAATATAGGCTTAGGTAGGGTGTTCCTCTCTCGAGGTTTAACCTGTTCACTAGGGCTCAAGTAGGGTTTTACCATTTCTGGGTTTAACCCCTTTTGATTGGGACTACCAATCTCTTGATAATGCCCTAATTTCCTGTTAGGCTAATTTCTAGACTCAACTTTTCTTTCTCAAGAAAGACCCTAGTCATGAAAAGGTTAATTAGTGTTTGCAACCACTAATTATAGCAATAAAAACCTTGAAATAGCCTAAATAACCAACACCCATTATTTTCCCAACCTTAATTTCAAAAACCCATTATATACCCATACTAGGGTTGAGCCACAACCCTAGCTAATGGGTCTAGCTACTCATAATCAAAGATGAGAACAATGATAGAGAAGAAGAATAACCCATTTAATTGATTCCTAACAATGAAATTGAAGTTTTCAATGTTAAAAATGCAAGAATAAAGCTAAAGAAATAAAAACCCTAAAATATTCACGAGCTCTCTACTCTNAATAAATTACAAAATAGTCTATTTATAGTCTGCCAAATTTTCGGACAAAAATACCCCTACAGGACCATCGCGGACCACGAAAACACGACCGCGGTCCGCGAAAACATTAGGACCTCACTGGATTGCCACCGCGGTCCGCAAAACTTCGACCGCGGCCGCGGCTGCGGTGGGAACTTGCAATTCTTGGGTCTCACTGGAACTGCACCGCGGTCCGTGAAACCTCAACCGCGGTCGCGGTGGATGATAGTCAAATTTCTGAGCTCACTAGAAATGCACCGCAGTCTGCGAAACTTCGACCGCTGCCGTGGTGACTGATGGCCTTGATTCTGAGCTCACTGGAAAGGCACCGCGGTTCGCGAAACCACGACAGCGGCCGCGGTGGCCTTGCTGTCTTGAGCAGCCTTGTTGGGTTTGATCCTTGTGCCGGATTCACTCCTATTTTGAGCATATTTTAGACTGAATGCCTTCATTTCTAGTTTAATCCTGCAACAAGCACAACGTATAAGCTTTCGGGGCTATTTTGAGTAGAATTGTATCCAAAATTCATGTATAAGGGCACCGAAAATGAGGCAAAAAACCAAGTTATCAACTCCCCCAAACTTAAGCTCTTTCTTGTCCTCAAGAAAATCAAAATAAGCCCCACCCCTATGAGAGATTTCACAAAAAATTGATTGTACTATTGGTGACGTCAACTAGCATCAATTGGAACTAACCATAGCCCCTAATGCGAATGAATCATTGACAATGATTGAACTGTTCAAAACCATAGTTTCAAGTGTGATACAAGAGTTTCAAGGGTTGGTCCAACTCATCAGTGAACTTCTAACTATTACCTCAGTCAGTGTGGATCCCAGGCTCTTATTCCGTAACTTTCCCGAAGCATCTCACCTTTCAGAATAATGACACTCAGAACGAGGAATATGGTGAATCGCTCATCTATCATCAAGGAAAGAGTCCCAATTTCGGCTCAAAGTACCATAGGCTTGCCCTTTGTGTAAATCACCACTAATGTAGGCTTCACTCGAACTGAGATCATATAGGGCTTTTGTGGAATCATGATGAAGGCTTTTGGTCAAGGGTAGGATGTATTTGGTTAGAGTGAGTTTTATCTTTCCTTAAGCACTTCATTTTCTTGTTGCTCTCACATTTTATTTACTCTTTGAGTCTTTTTATCTTTTTTAGGGTTGGAGAGACACTTTTTCATCAATTTCCTTTATTTTCTTCTTATGCTTTCCAAACTTTTGGCATCACTTTTGCATCAATTCCCTTTATTTCTTCTTTTTGTTCATTCTTTTATTTTCATTATTTTTCGTTGTCTTTTCTCTTCTCTTTCTTTCTTTCTTTCTTTTGTGCCTTCTTTTTTACTTCATCACATCCCTCGTCTCTCCCCCAAACTTATGCTTTTTGCCTAGCGCCAAGGAAAGATCGGGTGCCAAGAGAGGGCAAAAGAATGGTTAAAGGCTTGTAACTTGGGTTGAAAGAAATGTCTTAAGGCTCAAAAGGGTTGACTAGGGAATATTTCTTTTGGAAGGTCATGGAAGTGTTCAATTATTTGTTCAAGCCAAGGAAAGCCTATAGTCACTTCTCAAGTCCAATTACACCTAGAATTTCACCTAAACAACACTCAGGGCAAGTTCTAGACTAGTGGCACGGAACTTGGACTTGCAATTACGAATTTCTCACCACTCACATCTAAAGGATTGTTACAGAAACCAAGTCGAAGGCCCACAACGACCTTAGTCGTGCTTTGAGTAACAAAAATGATCCCGAAGAACCACCCGATGATTATCAGCCAACACAAGAGTCTCAAGATCATCACTATCACCATCCTCAACACAACAGTTTGTCTTTGACCATGGCATCAAAGGCAACTGTGTTAGGCCCAAGTGAAGCTTTTCTTGAGGCACCGTTATTGAAAAACAAAACAACAAGCAAAGGAAAAATAGACTCAAACCCTTAAGAAGCACCGTCCATCCTTGGGAAGAGCCACCCGGTTCACACAAGTTCCACCTTTGAAAAGAACTGTGGTGTTAAGAAAACCAAAGGCTTATTGCTCACGAGAAGACCAAACAAGAAGCTATGAAAGAAAAGTAAGAAGCTATAAAATAGAAAAGAAATGCGTAAAATAAAGTAAAGTGCGTGGGATGGAATGAATATGTAAAATAGGGGAATTAGATGAATATACATAAGGGATGAATATTTACAATGGATAGTTATCTTATACATACCAAAAAGGGAAATAACGTAAAGAAAAAGAAACAAAAAGTTTTTTTCATTATACAATCCGATGTAGCTAAAATAAAATACCTATAGGGCCACTCCCCTAACTAAAAGAAAGCATTGTCCTCAATGCTATAAAGCAAAAATAGTGCACAAAATATGGGAGAGAGAGAGTAAAGAAAACTCCCTATTGGCCCTCGGCCTGCTGTGGTCCATGCTGCTCTGTCTGAGATGGGGTAGGAACTTCCTGAGATGGGGAAGGAACTGCCTGAAATAGGGAACCTGTAGGAGCTGGATCTGGTATAGCCTGTGATGGAGCTCCGATGGGCTGGGCCTCCTGGCTCTGAGCCTGAGTGTGCTCTGTGGGGGGGGGGGTCTTCCAGTACAAGCATGATGTTCTGAGCACGGGGCATGACCTTCCTCTTATTCAGTGGCCTCACCGGCTCCTCCTTCTGCACTGACTGAGTCAATGGTTGCTTCTCTGGTTGTGGCTCTGTGGGGTCAGCTAGTAGCATCTCCAAAGGAATCTGATCGCCTGATAGCTTGTCGACCTCCTTTCTCAGCTTCGACACCTCCTCCTTTGACGCCCTAGTCTTCCTCAGCTTCTTTGTTTCTTTGGCCAGCTTTGTCAATGCACTCTCATGTTCACCCACCACGTCCAGGATTTTCTTCTGATTCTCCAAAATTTCTTTCAGAGTGTCTTCAATGGACTGCGGGACCTGTGGTGGGGGAGGAGTAACTGGGGCTGCCATGGCTGTAGAAATTACAGTCAACTTTGTACTAGTTGACTGCATCCAGTTGGTGAGGCTAGTGAGAGTCATGTTCAGCCGTTGAGCAGTTATGGGATAGGCTCTGGTGGAGGGGATGTCAGTAGCTGTGGAGGAAGACGGGCCTGGAGCCTCCTCTGGAATGGCAGGCTGGGGCAGTGAGGGTTCCGCCACCCCTACTGGCTCTTCAGACTGGCTAGTGGAGGCAACCGACTTTCCTTTTGACTTCTTTTTGGGATTATCCTCATCTTTCAAGTCATACCAAGAGAAAGGTGCTTTGGGCTTGACTTTGGTGTCAAAGAGATTCATGGTCACTTCCTGGTCTTCACAATACATGGTCAGGTAATGAGGAAAAGGGTAAGAAGTATCACCTGTGCTGACCACCCGGCTAATGACCTCGGACATCACATTCCCCACATTGATGGGGTATCCAGCCATTATAGATGCTATTAATACAGCCCTACTGAGAGGGAGGGTCTGGTCATGATGAGTCGGGTCTAGCCTGCTACATACAAACGTCCCGCATCCTTTAGCTTTGAGTTCAGGGTCCTCCTGGTGATAGTCTTCCCAACCGTTAACCACTCCGGGGTGTCCCCGGGCTTGACCAAGTGCAAAGCCAACCAATTTCTCGCAGCATCCTTTTTGGCAAGTTTTTCCCTGTATAATGAATCATCCATCTCCAAATAGTCATTTAGTGAAGGTCCGTCAAAAGGCACAGTGAGATTGCTGACTTTGGATGCCTTTGAGTCCTTTTCCAGAAAAAGCAAATTGGTGTAGAACTCCTTCACTATATGCTCATTGGCCTCCGAAAGATGCTCAGTGAAATAAGACCATCCTTTCCTGTCTCAGAATTGTTGCCTCACATTGGGGTTGTATATGGATAAATCTTTCATTGAGAAGGTGCGCTCCGGGATAATAGACCGTGCAGTCCACAACTTCCTGAATCTGTGGAAGGCCTTCTCACTTACAAAACGACCCTTCCACACATCTGGATTCCTAGTGCGCTCTAACCCTTCAACCACATGTGCATCCCCTTTGCTGTCACTTGAATTCTCCCTAGATAAGGAAGCTGTAGGGGAAGTAGAGTATGAGTGTGCACTGGAAGCGAATTTGGCTGGGTACACTACTCGTGCTGGGGCCGGGAGAGATGAGACCGGGTCCATTGGGGATGACTGTGATGAGGCCTCTTCTGACGAAGCATATTCACTTCCTGATTGTGAAGGAGGGGAGTCTATAACCCGACTGGGCCATTGTGATGACTGAGGAGGCAATGTAACTTTTGATGGTTGCCTTGGTGCCCCCTTTGAGTTTCTCCTCTACCCGTGTTTTTGCAACCTCCTCCACGAGATAGAACCATTGCCTGCAAAGTACACATAAATGAACATGGTTAGTTTCCTGAACATTGATGTGCAGACACTTGAGTAGTCACTGAAGTCTAAGCATACTGGAATGAGGCAAGACACACTGGAACTAACTTCGCGGACCGCGTCCGCGGCCGCGAAAGTCTAAGAATATTTGAGCAGGACATACTAGAAATGACTTTGCGGACCGCGAAAGGTCGACCGCGGCGGCGAAATTCTAAGCATACTTGAGCAAGATACACTAGAAATGACTTCGCGGACCACGAAAATTCGACCGCGGCTGCGAAGTTAGATCCAGTGTGGTATGATTTCTGGACAGCAGGGACCGCAAACCGTGAAAAATTGACCGCGGTCCGCGAAACAACAGAGTGAACTTATGCAATATCAACCACCGCAGTCTGCGAAAAATGGACCGCGGACCGAGAAAATGGCTATTTACCTAGGGTTCCCAGAACTTGTAATTTCTACGCTAGAGTGTTCATTGAGATAAGTCCTACATAAGTAATCAGTGAAATTACATTCCAAAGGACTATTATGAACCGATTTGGGATAACCCTAACATTTACAAGACTAAAAAGAGAAAATAATAATGAAAAAGAAATTAAAACTAAAGAAAATAAGAAATTAAGAAGTTAATGAAGCATAAATACACTTACTAGATGTTTGTATGAAAGTATGGATGGAAGCAATGAATTTCAGAGGATGCAAAAGTGAGACACGGTTGAAAGTGGCTTAGGCTAGCTACAGTGGGAAAAGTGTGAAAAGAAACCCTAGAATCCTATTGATAGAGAGTGCTGGGACCACCCCACTTACCTACCGCGGACCACGAAAAATCAACCGCGCTCCGCGGTCATTCAATGGCAGAAGGCTTAAGAGGTAGAAGGGCTTCGCGAACCGCTAAAAGTCGACCGCGGCCACAAAGTCCATTTCCAGAGCACTGTGTTTGCATCATATTGACTTCGCGAACCGTGAAAAGTCAACCGCGGCCGTGAAGTCAATTTCCAGTGAGCTTCTATTTCTATACTCAGCCAAATTACTGTGTCAAAATCATCCTACACATCCAAAAACCAGTTAGTGTAAAAGTGAAACCTATTTTACCAAGAAAAACAAAGAAAATGAAAGTAAAGACACATGGGTTGCCTCCCAAGACGCGCCTGATTTAACGTCGCGGCACGACATATTTTACCGGGATTATTGGAGATGAAGAAGTGCCACCAAGTGACTGTCATCAACTTTGCCAAGATAGTGTTTTAACCGGTGACCATTCACTCTGAATACTTCACCACTTTTGTTCTTGAGATCAAGATCCCCAAATGGAGTAACAAATACCACTTCAAAAGGCCCACTCCACTTTGACTTTAGCTTCCCGGGAAATAACCTCAATCGAGAATTGAACAATAAGACCAAGTCACCAACTTTGAACTCTTTACCTCGAGCATATTTGTCATGTAGGTACTTCATTTTGTCCTTATACAAGGACAAACTGGAGTACGCATGGAATCTAAAATCATCCAACTCATTCAATTGCTCCACTCGAAGATTTGCAGCTACATTCTGTTCCAACTTCAACTTTTTCAAGGCCCACATAGCCTTGTGCTCCAATTCCACCGGAAGGTGGAATGCTTTTCCAAAGATCAAGCGATATGGGAACATCCCAATTGGGGTCTTGTAGGTGGTCCGGTAAGCCCAAAGAGAATCATCTAATTTCCTAGCCTAGTCGGTGCTATTGGCATTGACTGTTTTGGATAATATGCTCTTTTTCTCTCTGTTAGAAACATCAACTTGGCCACTATCCTGAGGGTGGTACGGGGTAGTGACTTTATGGTTGACCCCATACTTAGAAAGAAAGGAGTCAAAGGCTTTGTTGCAAAAATGTGATCCCCCGTCACTGATGATGGCTCGTGGAGTGCCAAACCTAGTAAAGATATTCTTCTTGAGAAAGGCTATCACACTCCGCGCCCCATTATTTGTTAAGGCTATGGCCTCCACCCATTTTGACACATAATCAACCGCGACCAAGATGTACGTATTCCCACATGAACTCACAAATGGCCCCATGAAGTCAATGCCCCAAACATCAAAGATATCTACCTCGAGAATTGAGTTTAAGGGCATCTCATCCTTTTTGGAAATTCTCCGGCTCTTTGGCATTCATCACACCTCTTCACTATGGTACTAGCATCCTTATACAAAGTGGGCCAAAAGAACCCACAACTAAGCACTTTAGAAGCAGTTCTCACCCCTCCGTGATGACAACCATACGACGAGGAGTGGCAAGACTCAAGGATGGCTAGTTGCTCTTCCTCCGGTACACATCACCGGATTACCCCATCGGTGCAAATCTTGAATAAATAAGGCTCATCCCAATAGAAATCCAAGCTATCCCTTCGAAGCTTCTTCCTTTGGTTAGAAGAGATCTCATAAGGGACAACTCCGGTGACTAGGAAATTAGAAATATCCGCAAACCATGGCATTTCTCTCATGGATATTGAAAGGAGTTGCTCATCAGGGAAACTATCATTGATCTCAAGTCCGTCACAAGGACGTCCTTTCTCCTCCAACCGGGAAAAATGATCGGCAACTTGATTTTCACTCCCTCTTCTATCCACTATCTCTAGATCAAACTCTTCTAACAACAAAAACCCATCTCATAAGTCTTGCCTTGGAATCCTTTTTGGTCATGAGGTACCGGAGTGCTGCATGGTCAGTGTGAAACTATGACATTGGCACCCATCAAATAAGCTCGGAATATTTCCATGACAAAGATTATAGTTAGAAGCTCCTTTTCCGTGACTGTGTAGTTCATTTGAGCAGAATTCATTGTCTTGCTGACATAGTAGATTGGATGAAACACTTTGTTCATCCCTTTGCCCAAGCACAACACCCACATCAACATCACTTTCATCACACATAAGCTCAAATGGGGCACTCCAATCCGGTACTGTGAAGATAGGAGTGGTAGTGAGCTTGTGTTTTAAGAGTTCAAAAGTTTGCATACACTGCTCATCAAAATTGAATTTGGCATCCTTCTCTAACATCTTGCATAAAGTATTCACCACCTTAGAGAAATCATTGATAAACCGTCGTTAAAAACCGACATGGACAAGAAAGCTCCGGACTCCTCTCACTGAAATAGGTGGTGGCAATTTTGAAATAACCTCGATCTTTGCCTTATCAACCTCAATGCCATTATTTGAAATCTTTTGGCCCAAAGCAATTCCTTCCTCCACCATAAAGTGGAATTTTTCCCAATTCAATACCAAATTTGTTTCTTCATATCGAGCAAGGACTTTATCAAGATGACTCAAGCATTCGTCAAAAGAATCCCCGATGACACTAAAGTCGTCCATAAATACTTCTAGAAAGTCCTCCACCATGTCAGTGAAGATTGCCATCATACATCTTTGGAAAGTAGCTGGGGCATTACAAAGTTTGAATAGCATTCGAGCTAAGGCAAAAGTGCCATATGGGCAAGTGAAGGTGGTCTTCTCTTGATCCTCCGGGGCTATCAAAATTTGATTATATCCAGAATACCCGTCAAGGAAGCAATAATAGGCTCGACCTGCAAGCCTATCCAACATTTGATCCAAGAATGATAAATGAAAATGGTCTTTGCGGGTCACCATGTTGAGCTTGCGGTAGTCCATGCACACCCGCCATCCGGTAACCGTTCTTGTAGGAATGAGCTCATTCTTATCATTTTTTATCAGTGTCATTCTACCCTTTTTCAGAATGCATTGGACCGGAGAAGTCCAAGCACTATCCGAAATTAGATAGAACACACCCGCATCAAGCCACTTTATGATCTCCTTTTTCACCACATCTTGCATAGATTCATTGAGTCTTCTTTGATGTTCAACAGAGGGTTTGGCTCCATCCTCCAATATAATCTTGTGCATGCAAAAGGAGGGGCTAATACCCCGAATATCAGCCAAAGTCCAACCAATTGATTTCTTCCTACTCCTTAGCACTTTTAAAGTTGACTCAACCTGCAATTGGGTTAGGCAAGAGGAAAGAATAACTGGTAAAGTACAAGAGGGACCAAGGTATTCATACCTGAGGTGGGAAGGAAGTGGCTTCAACACCAGATTCGGAGGTTCTTCAATGGATGGCTTTGTTAGTGGGGTCTTCCTGTTCTCCAAGTCCAATGACAATTTTCTGGGAGCATAGGAATAAGACCTCATGCCTTGAAGGGCATGGGTGCTCTCAAGCACACCATCCACCATTGATTCCTCGTCATTCAAAAAGGCCAACTCCACAGGATCATCAACATGGATCATAACACTGGCATCATCAATAATAACCTCAGACACAAGGTCCATAAAAGAGCACACTTCGGTGCTGTTGGGTTGCTTCATAGATTTGCACACGTGGAAGACCACTTTCTCATCACCCACTCTGAATGTAAGTTCCCCAGCTTCAACATCGACCAAGGCCTTCTCGGTGGCAAGGAAAGGCCTCCCCAAGATAATAGGGACCTCAAAATCAACCTCACAGTCGAGGATAACAAAATCTGCTGGCAATATGAACTTGTCCACTCTCACTAAGACATCATCAATAATACCTAGGGGCCTCTTCATTGATCGGTCCGCCATTTGCAAACGCATAGAGGTCGCCCTAGGTTGTCCGATCCCCAAGGTCTTGAACACAGAATATGGCATCAAATTTATGTTTGCCCTAAGATCACATAGGGCTTTTGCAAAGTCTGCACTCCCAATTGTGTAAGGAATAGTTAAGGCACCCGGATCTTCAAGTTTTGGTGCCATGGAGTGAACAATAGCACTCACTTGGTGAGTCATCTTAATGGTCTCACTTTCCATGGATTGTTTTTTTGTCACCAAGTCCTTCATCAACTTAGCATAGCCTGGCATTTGCTCCAAGGCCTCAACCAAAGGAAAATTTATGGTGAGACTCTTCATCATATTAAAGAACTTTTTAAACTGGGTCTCTTGCTTCTGTTTTGCCAATCTATGAGGATAGGGAGGAGGTGGCCTAGGCAATGGTGCCTTTGGGGCCACCGGCTCTGGCATGTCAATTATGTGTTCCCTAGATGGGTTCACATTTCTATCCAAATCCTTCCCATTGTCATGAATGTCAATTCTTACCTCACCTTCACTTGGCTCATCCAATGCTTGATCCACATCAGCTGGTAGCTCATCTTGGGGTACAACTTCATCATCATCAACAACCTTCTTTTGCCCCAAAGTACTTGCCTCCACACCTTTTCCACTCCGAGTGGTTACCGCCATAGCATGACCGGTGTTGTTGTTGTTCCCACCCTTAGGGTACCACCGTATCACTTGGTAGTGCACCCTTTGGGCATGTGTTTAAGGCTTGTGAAATCTGGTCTATTTGTACTTCAAGATTTCGGATGGAAGTAGTGTGAGAGGATATTTGGGCATCGGATTCTGCATTCCTCTCCATCATATGTTTGAACATGTTTTCTATCCGGCCCATTTCCGAGCTTGAAGAACTTTACCCATGAGATTGATATGGAGGAGGGTTTCTTGGTTGTTGGTACATCGGGGGCCTTTGAAAACCTGACCCCCGATTACCTTCACCTCCCCAATTGTTGTTGTTATTTCTTCCATTCCAATTCCCTTCATTGTTGTTCCCCCATTGTTGGTCATTATTGTTGTTCAATTGACGATCATTGGTATTGCTCCAATTTCTAGCATTGTTATTGTTCTAGTTTTGTGGCCTTTGGTTCCCCCAGTTTGTGTATTACCTTGCCCTTGGTAGTTGTTTGCATACATAACATCCTCATCTTGGTCATTGTAACTTTCATCTTGTTCATGACCACTTGGCCCTTGATCACCTTGATCACCATGTTTTTCCTAACATTCCCTCGAGGTCTTCTTTGGTTTCCTTGCATATGAACTCCTTCCATAGCATTTACTTGCTTAGGCCCTTGCAAATGTTGGAGTTGGGCTTTAGCAAGTTGGTTCATGGTTGTTGTAAGCTCGGCAATTGCTTGCCCTTGTTCTTGGAGTTCCTTGTGGAGACTATTCACACCGGTTTCCCCTTGAGGCACATTTGCTCTACTTTTCCAAGCCGAAGATGTGTCGGCCATTTCATCAAGAATCTCACATGCCTCCGGGTATGTCAACTTCATAAAATTACCACCGGCCATTTGGTTGACCACACATTGATTTACCGTGTTGATTCCCCGGTAGAATGTTTGTTGTATCATAGCCTCGTTTATGTCATTGTTAGGACATTCCTTGACCATGGTTCTATAGCGTTCCCATATTTCATGTAGGGGCTCATTTGGCTCTTGTTTGAATGCCAAAATCTCATCTCGAAGGGCTGCCATGTGGCTTGGTGAGAAAAACTTTGCAATAAATTTATCCGCAAGCTCGTCCCAAGTGGATATAGAATGGTTTGGGAGATACTCAAGCCAATTCAATGCTCTTCCCCTAAGTGAGAACGGGAACAACCGTAAACTTAATGCGTCCTCAGACATATTAGTTTGCTTACTCCCCCAACATGTATCAACAAAGCCTTTGAGATGCTTATAGGCATTCTGATGGGCGGCTCCGGTGAAATATCTTCTTTGCTCTAGGAGAGTGAGCATAACATTTGTGATTTGGAAGTTCCCCGCTCGAAACCTTGGAGGGACTATTGCACTAGCATACCCCTTGTTGGGAAGGACCCGAGGGGCAGCTCTAGGAGCTGGAGGTGGGGGAGGGTCTAGAACATCATCCTGAATATTGGCCTGTCGGCCTCTTCTTTGTGGAGGAATTTGATTGATTTCATCTTCTTGATTGTCATAAACCTCCTCCCCCGGAATCACATTTCCTAGCGGATCGGACATTGTACCTAAGTACACAAAACAAGGAATTTAAAAAATATAGAAGGAAAGANCGAATCACATTTCCTAGCTGATCGGCCATTGTACCTAAGTACATAAAACAAGGAAGTTAAAAATAGAAAGCAAGAAAAATACACTACGCTTTTACTCACAAATATAGTCACATCGTTAAAGCTCCCCGGCAACGGCGCCAAAAAGTGACGACGCCTAACCCACACTACTATATAAGTATGATGGCAAAGGTCGTGTAGATTTTACCCGAATGGTCGGGCTCGAATCCACAGGGAGCCTATAGATGGTAGTGAGTGTATAAGTGATCTAGAAGGGTCGAGTGTTTCTAATTGCACTTCTAAACATTGGTTGGAGTTGAACTATACTAAATGTATTCTATTTCTTGTAAGCTAAGTAATGACTAACTTTGTTTTGTTTTTTTTTGTTGTTTTCTAATATTGATAAAGGCACTAGGGTCGTGACTATTGCCTAGGTGGATACACAAAGGGATTCAATTCTAAGGTCGAGGAATTTGCTAGGGATATAGCTATAACCAAAGCACGAAGGTGCTCACTCTATACCTCTCGGTAGCTTGAGTGATTATACCCTAATTACCTCTCTTGAGCCCAATTGGGTGCCCAATACTCAAGCAATATAAGCTTAGGTAGGGTCTTACTCTCTCGAGGTTTAACCCGTTAACTAGGGCTCAAGTAGGGTTTTACTATTTCTTGGTTTAACCCCTTTTGATTGGGACTACCAATCTCTTGATAATTCCCTAATTTCCTGTTCGGCTAATTTCTAGACTCAAGTCTTCTTTCTCAAGAAAGACCCAAGTCATGAAAAGGTTCATTAGTGTTTGCAACCACTAATTATAGCAATAAAAACCTTGAAATATCCTAAATAACCAACACCCATTAATTTTCCAACCTTAATTTCAAAACCCCATTATATACCCACACTAGGGTTGAGCCACAACCCTAGCTAATGGGTCTAGCTACTCATAATCAAAGATGAGAACAATGATAGAGAAGAAGAATAACCTATTTAATTGATTCCTAACAATGAAATTGAAGTTTTCAATGTTAAAAATGCAAGAATAAAGCTAAAGAAATAAAAACCCTAAAATATTCACGAGCTCTCTACTCTCAAAAACAGCTGATATGTTCCAGATCTGTAAATAAATTACAAAATAGTCTATTTATAGTCTGCCAAATTTTTGGACAAAAATACCCCTACAGGACCACCGCGGACCGCGAAAACACGACCGTGGTCCGCGAAAACATTAGGACCTCACTGGAATGCCACCGCGGTCCGTGAAACTTCGACCGCGACGTGGCCGCGGTGGGAACTTGCAATTCTTGGGTCTCACTGGAACTGCACCGCGGTACGCGAAACCTCGACCGTGTCCACGGTGGATGATAGTCAAATTTCTGAGCTCACTGGAAATGCACTGCGGACCGCGAAACTTCGACCGCAGCCGCGGTGGCTGATGGCCTTGATTCTGAGCTCACTGGAAAGGCACCTCGGTCTGCGAAACCACGACCGCGGTGGCCTTGTTTTCTTGAGAAGCCTTGTTGGGTTTGATCCTTGTGCCGGATTCACTCCTATTTTTAGCATATTTTAGGCTGAATGCCTTCATTTCTGGTTCAATCCTACAACAAGCACAACGTATAAGTTTTTGGGGCTATTTTGTGTAGAATTGTATCCAAAATTCATGTATAAAGGCATGGAAAACGAGGCAAAAAGCAAAGTTATCACCAACACGCTGACAATCCTCAACCCCATGTGAAGAAAATCCTACGACCCAACTGCAGATGGTGGGACTCCCCCACTTAACCGGAAGCTACTCCTTGCACCACTATTCCCTAGCTACCTCCATTACCAACCCCTATCCGGCACTGAACCACCGCACCTCACGATCTCTGCCAACCGCATTCTTCAATGCTTCCTCTCAATGCTCTAACCCTATGCAACCGAAGAACCCGTAGCACCGACAAATTAACACATTCCATTTTATAAATGACGACGATGACACATCACAGGTGCATATCCCATCTCACTTGAAGACACCAAGTCTTACTACCTTACCTACCTCAACTGGACCATTCATAACCCAAATGCCCTTCCTCTGCCGGACCCAAAGCACTGAAATCTCGAAATCACACTCTGAGAAGACCTCCCTTCAAACCATTCGTCTCCCCGAACATATGGGCAAACGTTCTATCATTATACCGACACCGCGCGACAATCAAGTGCAAACATCATCACTACCCGAGCACAACTTTAAGGCTCCTGGAAACACAAGTACTAAGCTGGAACAACATATTACCCTTTTTGTAGGGCCATAACAACAACCACGACCAATTACACATGGAAGCATCTCGGATTACATTCGTAGCACCATTTCCATTCCTCAAATCCATGATCCATAGCAAGCGCTTCGCGATGTGTAAGATTGAGTAGGAATGAAAATAGGCATAAGCCTCAAGGGAATCAACTCGCATGATAGGGAATCAAGAAGGGAAGTACTCCTAACAGCCCGGTAGCCTCTCGAAGATAAGTACAGACGTCTCCGTACCGATCCGCAAGACTCTACTAGACTTGTTCATGACTCGTGAGACCTACGGAAACCTAGCGCTCTGATACCATGTTGTCACGACCCAAAATCCCTAAGGTCGTGATGGTGAAGGACATCAATGTCAGGCAAGCGAAATCATTAATTAATTGAAATAACTTTTCGTTTAAAAACATTTATGAAAACACTTCCTTTCACTTCATTACATAATAACCAAATAAAGGTCTGTTAATTAAAATAATGGTTTAAAGATTACACTTAAGCAATTATATCCCAATACATAGCCCAATTCATATCCCAGGACCCCGTGTCACAAGTACATGAGCAATTTCTGAGAATTCAACATTCATCACAAGCCTGTCCGAAATAGATCTGAACAAGAAAATTTAAATGAAATAAATACAGTACGAAGGAGACTCTGTCAGCTGCGGATCGGCTCTGGATGATGCAGCTCGCCTAAGTCTCCGAATCCTCCACAATTCTATGAAAGTACCTGTGCAATAAAATGCACAGCAAGTGTAGCATGAGTACAAAAATAACGTGTACTCAGTAAGTCGCCTGCCTAACCTCAGAGAGGTAGTGACGAGAGGTCAAATTAAACACTTACTAAAGGTTAATTTAAAATATTTAAGAGTGGCACTAAGCATGGTTATCATAGGCAATTTCTAAAACAGGATTTAAATATCTTTCAACTCTGTTCACGTTTAACGCTTTATATCTTCGTCATATTAACAATTAATCAACATGGTAATTTAATCAAATAATAATAAATCGACGAAAAGGAACAACTTCTTCCAAAAGTCTTTTTAGTAACTTTAAATCTCTGTCATTTCAATCGATAATTTAATATTTCAGGCCAATAATCACGTAAATATCATAGCAACTACGCAGCAAATATCATGCACAGGCAACGCCGAGGGTCGAACGGCGCGGACCAACAATAATAAACTGTGCATTGACGAAGGGTCGATTGGCTCGAACCATAGATGCATCTATTTTCCCTGCTCGCGAATCGATCATGCGACGCGGTCAACATAAAAATAATAAGGCTAGCCTACTCGCGAATCATACTTGCGACTCAGGTGCTCATATGTACACATATTCACATAATACATCCCTATTTTTATCAAAAGCAGTTTTCCTCATGAAAATGGTAAAAATCCTTTTTAAAAGAACATGAAATGTCGTTTTTAAATCTTTGTTTTGAAACTCGTTTGTCAGGTTTAATAATATTCCATGATACAACCAATCCAGGTACACAAATATCCACAAAGAGATAAATTCTCTATTTAGAAGATTAACAAGATGACCTCTAGTTTTCTTTTAGATCTTCAATTACGTTTTCGGTTATATTAGCAGTTTAATATTACATGCAGGATTACAGGTACAACACGTAAGGTATGCTAGTGGGTCCTAGGCTACCCGGACATGGCGTAATAGTAGCTACGCACGGACTCCCGTCACCTCGTGTGTATGTAACCCCCAAAGATAATAGCATGTACTGAATTAATTCACCTAGGGGGACAATTCCCCCTCACAAAGTTAGAAAAGAGACTTACCTCGCTCCGACATTCCCACACCGGCTTCCAAGCCCCTCCGATGACTCCATCGAACGCACAACACTCCGCAACTACCACATAATGGCAAAGAAATGAAAATTCATCCTAATACTCACAACAAATTCTGATTATATACTTTCCCAACCCCGCTCGGAGAAAAGACCAAAATGACCTCGGGCCCACGTGCCCGAAAATCCAAAATTCTTGAAGATACATGCTACCCATAGCTCTACTAGTTCAATCATGCAATTTACTCTACATTCCATACTCAAATTCGTGGCTAAATTCCAAATTTACATTTTCTAGGTTTCTTAAAAAATTTCCCAAATTTCCTACCAATTTTCATGTTCAAAATCCATGTAAGATCACATATTTAACTTAGGAATAGGAAGAATTCACTTACCTAGTGATGCTTGCTGAAAATCCCCCTCTTGAAGCTCCCAAAATCACCACACCAAAATGAGAGAAATGGCCAAAAATCTGTTCTTAAAACACCCCACTGCCTCCAGCCATTTTTGCAACTGCGGTGCAATAGCCGCTCCTGTGGAAATTCCATCGCAGGTGCGGCTCTGACTCAACCCAGCAACTCCTGCTCTTGCGATCCCTCTTCGCACCTGCGATTCCGCAGGTGTGACCAAACTCCCACACCTGCGGTCCCTCAGCTCCAGCCCCAATCTCGCACCTGCGGTCAAAGCCTCGCAGGTGCGATTACACCAGATGACAACAACCTTCAGCCTTCTCCAATTTCAAATATTGATCCGTCAATCACCCGAAATCCACTCGGGGCCCCCGAGACCCCGTCGAATCACACCAACCTATACCAAAACATGACACGGACTTGCTCGAGCCCTCAAATCACATCAAACAACACCGAAATCACGAATCGCACCCAAATTCAATTCTTTAAGAACTTAGAATTTCAAACTTCTACATCCGACGCCGAAACCTATCAAATCACACCCGATTGACCTCAAATTTTGCACACAAGTCATATTCAACATTACGGACTTGTTCCAACTTCCGGAATCACATTCTGACCTCGATATCAAAACTTCCACTTCCCGTCGGATTTCTCAAAACCTTCAAATTTCTATCTTTAGCCAAATTACCCAAAAATGACCTACGGACATCCAAATTCACTTCCAATCACGCTCCCAATTTCAGAATCACCATACGGAGCTATTCTCAGACTCAGAATCCCAAACGGATATCAAACTCACTGATACGCACTTCAAGCCCAAATTCATGAAATCCTTCTAAAATGCTAACTTCCACAATATACGCCGAAGCGCTCCCGGATTATCCAAACCCCGAGCCGGATATACACCTAAGTCTGAAATCATCATACGAACTTGCTGGAACCTTCAAATCCTGATTCGAAGTTCGTTTACTCAAAATTCCAGTCTTAGTTGATTTCTCCAACTTAAGGCTTCTGAAATGAGAATTTTCTTTCCAAATCAATTCTAAACTTCCTGGTATTCAATTTTGACTACGCCCACGGGTCATAATATCTGAAACGAAGCTGCTCACGACTTCAAACCACTGAACGATGCGCTAGAGCTTAAAACGGCCGGTCGAGTCGTTACAATTTTAAATAATTATTTTAATATATGTGCATTGAATATATATTTTAAAAAGCTTTATTTTCTTTCATTCTCAATTATGTAAATAAATTTTTGAGCTTTTTTTATGAACATCAAAACTGTTATTACGAACAAATTATTCTAATTAAATTATTATTATGCTCAATATGTTATTATTCCAACATTATATATGCTCAAATACTATTTTATTTTTTTATTATATAAGAAAAATTTATTTATTCTATATGGAAGTCCATAATTTAAATTGAAAAGAGAAAATTTTATAGAATTAAAAAGTAAAATAAAATATAAAAGTTGGCAATTTAGAGGGAAAATTAGGTATTTGACAATAAAAAAATTTGAGAAATCTAATTGAATGAATTACTGAGTGTTATAGGCGTAGTTAAGTGATTTTGTTGTTAAAAACGATAGAAAAATGACTTTAGTAGATAATTTTGAATATTTGAGTGAACATATGAGAAATAGACTCAGTTATGAAGAGGAGCCTATGAGCAACAATAAAGTTGTCTCCATATGACTTATAGATCATGGGTTCGAACCATAGAATCAGGCACTGATGCTTGCATTCACTACAAAAAAAAACTGGAATTAGCTACGAACGTCGTCGCTAATCTGCCGCTAAAATACTCGTAGCTAGCAGAATTTCTTGATAATCCGTAGGTAATTCGTCGCTAAATGACATTAACGACGGATTTTTCTGTTTAGCTACAGAATTTGTCTGTCGCTAAAACCTGATTTTTTTGTAGTGATTAGAGTAGACTACCTACATCACACCCCTTGAGGTGTTATCCTTCCCTAGACCCTGCGTGAATATGAGATACTTCGTGCATCGGACTGCCTTATTAAAAGTATAACATTTCAAGTCATTTTAAAAATTATACACGAAGCATGCATCAACAAATTAGACAGAAAAATACTTAGATAATGGCAACATGCTAATTAGAACTTACCAAATAAGCGTAATGGCATTAAAGCGTATCAAAAAGCGTAGAAATTATTCTGTACGTCATTTTAACCTCATGACCATGTTTAAAGGGTGATTGACACAAAAGGGATGTTTTAGGAATGGTCTTAGCGGAATGTCCCTAAAATTAACGATATTTAAAAAATGACTCCGAAATCGCACATAGCTTTTCATGGGTTTATCTATTGGATTAATAGAAAATGCATAAAGACCTCATTTAACTTGTCCTGGAAAATCTTACACACCTAAACTTTACGGGTGTCCTAACACTCCACTATTGTTAAAATAATTGTATTTATTTACTCCCTTCTAAGTTCTGGCTAGTCGCGCGTCTTAGACAACTGAATTGAGCGCGTCCTTGCTCTCTTTTAATCATTAAAAATACCCCAAAAAAGAAAAAATTTAAATTTTTAACGTCAATATAACCCCCAACCAACGGTAAATTCCCTTCTTCCCCAATATTTTACCAAACCCAATTGAAGAACCCTTATTTATTCTTCTTCTAAATTCTGCCGAAATTGCATTAATCCCTTTGAATTTTTGATCTTTGAAAGAAAAGGTTAATCTTTCTCCTTATTAAGAACCCTAATTTCTTTCTTTTATTATTGTTATGTCTTTCTCCTAAAATCCAATTATCTGATCTTTGAAAGCAAAGGAAAATTATCTGACTTTGATATTGTCTATTTGTGTTGTAGTTGTTGCAATACCTTCAAAAGGCTTGAATTTGACAAGGCTTTGCATGGAAGAGGAAGAAAATGAGTTAAGTGGAGAAATTCGATGCAACCATGTTTATGTGTTGCCTTTGTTAACAACTTGGACCCCTCGGAACCCAGGAATAAGATATTGGGTTTGTCCATACTATGGAGTAAATGATAGTGAAAATTCTTTCAATAATTGAGTTGTGAAAAATTATCATTGATTAATTTTCTTTTGTTATTCATCTTAGGGTCCATGATCTTGTGATTTTTGGGTTTGGAAGGATTCCAAAATTGATCCTAGGTCCAAATTTGTTATTCCAAAATTGCTTGACAAAAGAAGGCTTTGAAAATCTTGCCAAGCCGAGGGAAACTTTAAATGTTGAAAACACCATAGAAGGGGAGAAGATAAAGAAGATTGAGGCTCAATTGGTGAAATTATAAGTTGATATGGATAAGATGAAAGAGAAGGAAAAGAAGTGGAAGAGTAAATTGGCTAAGTCCATGGCTAGGGAAAATGTATTTTGGTTCATTATATTGGGTATGTGTATTATACTTGTTGCTTGTAGGTATCCAGGAATGTCATTGAAAGAAGATGCAATGAGGTTGCCATTTTGAATCTAATTTTGTCATCTCAATATGTATGTAGTTGTTTCTTGTAGGTTTTATTTTGTATGTTTGCAATGGACCTTTCATTTGAATGTAATGAACCTTTCAACGAAATGTAATCAAGTGTTGTTTCTAATGAAGTGTTGTTTTTACATTGCGAAGTGATGTAGGTGTGTTCTGCTTGTTTCTTTGTATGCCCAGAACTTGGCAATCAACAATAGACACACAAAAGACTTAATATGGCAGCTACATAAACTATATTAAAACACATATTTGGTCTCATTGACCTAAAAGAAACATACATAATAAACAGTCACAAAATGAGATAACAAAACATCTATTTGTTTTCATTGTAGCAGCAGCAAAACAGACACCATAAGATAACAAAATGTGAAATGCAGTCTATAGCTATCTAAAAATTCTTATCATAATATATAATTGCAGTCTATAACTGCTTAAAATTTTAGCATAATGCAGTATATTACAAAACAGTGATCAACAAAACAATATCTTGATCAATTGGGTTATTTTGGAGTGGTGCTTTCCTGGCTCAACTTAGCAGCCATAGACCTTGTTTGAATGAGTTTATTGCCTCTCAATTGTTAAAACTGACTTGATGTTATAGCTTCTTTGCCTTTCCATTTAACACCTCATTTTTGTTGATGGCCTAGATCTCTAATTATTTCTGCTGAAGGCCTCACATTCTTAAAGTTTGTAGAAGACATTCCAGGTTGCCAAAATCCAACGGAAAATCAGACAATGAATTCACCTAGATATGAGAGGTTGTGTTAGAACTTACATTTTGAATTTTGAAGCCACTTTGAGTGTGTAAAACTCCCATCCCAACCATCACCGGCCAGTTATATAGTGTTCTTACATCACTGTTAGTACCAACATCCTACATCAACCAATTAAAAGTAAGAACCTGGTAATTATTTAAAAAAGAGAAAGAAGACATTAAAGGGAAGAATTTCACCTTTTCTTTAGAACCTTTTGGCCTACCCCTTCCTCTTTCAGTACTTAGCTTTGCTGGATTTGAACTACCAACACTTGCAGGCACAAAACTTGCTGAAGTAGCAGTAATATTACTTCCAACAGCTTTATGACACCCCCTTTTGTCATGGCCCTTGTTATGACAATTGCTACATGTCATTTTCACTCCACCTTTGGACAATTTTCCTGTCTTATTTTCACCTGCTCTTTTCTTCTAACCTTCTTTGGCCTGTCTGACATCTTTTTGACATGAAGTGGTATAACAGTTGGGTTTTGTGACTCCGACCACATATTCATACCCAAGACAGGCTGAAGAAAGTAGCTGTATTTTTTCATGTAAGTGGCATTACTGTACCAATGAGAAATATAGTTCAAAGGTTCCAGATTTTTATAATGCAGGGCAACAACTTCATGAGCACATGGTATGCCTTTTAACATCCAAGCTCTGCAAGTGCATGTTTGCCTGTTGATGTCCACCGGCACTTCACTTGCACCTGATACTTGCTTTACTTCAAATCTAAACTTACCATTCCAGAAAATGTTACATTTCACTGACTTTTTTGTGTTCTCTTCCAAGACTTTCATTGCCATTGGTGAAAAATCAGTAATCCAACTGTTTCCAAACTGCCTGAGCTGACCTATTATGTTCATCATCTTCACCCTTATTTCTTCTAGCATTATCACTATAGTCTTCTGCCTTGCTGCCAAAATCCAAGCAAATATTCTGCCATATTATTGTCAACACTGTCACACTTGCAGAATGTGTTGAAATATACCTTGCTCCATCTTTCAATGTTGTAGTACAACAGTTCATCAACTATCATATTACCCAACTTCTTCATTTTATCCAAATTTTTCTTCAACTCCGACTCATAGGTAGACCTTGCACACCTCCAGAAGAAGTTCCTTCTCTCTATGCCCCTCCATTTCTTAGATCAGTTAGCTAGGATGTGCCTTGCACACATCCTATGCTCAGAATTTGGAAGTAGATCTGTTATAGCATTCTCAAGCCCCTGCAAAAGGAACAAGGATAGTTAGTTTTAAGTTAAATAGCAGTAGGAAAATAAAAATAAACTACAAGTGCTTACCTTTTGCATGTCTGTGATAATGGTCAGATTTGTGCCATCTCCAAGCTGAAGATCACCCTTTAAAAGGTTGACAAAGCACCTCCAAGTGTGTATATTTTTAATCTTAACAACAGCCCAAGCAAGTGGAAGCATCTAAATATTTTCATCTTTGAAAACTACTACAAGTAGTTGGCCTCTACATACCCCTTTCAAAAAACATCCATCCAACCCAATGCATGGCCTACAACCAGCCAAATATGACTTCTTCATTGCATCAAAACAAATATAGAACCCAACAAATATTTTCGTCCCACCTTCAAAAGTTTCTGCACTAAGCTTCACTACATATGTACTCCTTGGATTAGCCCTATAATCTAATATTCTACCATAATCCAATTTATGATCATCCATTATCTCATTCAACACAATATTTTTTGCCCTCCTACAAACTGTCCTCCCAACATACAATCCCAATTTCTTTCTAGTCAACTCCTGAAACTTGAATATTCTAATGTTAGGTTGTTCTTTTATCCTCTCATTGAACCTTTTGGCCAAGAACTTTGAATTACATAGCTTGTTTCTGTTAGTAGGGTCACATTTGTGAACTGGATTATAGCTCTTGACTAAAAAATCATTAGTCCTAGAATCATAACTAGCAACTCGAAGCCAAGGACAAGATTCCTTCTTGAACTTAACCCTCACCCTTGTAGGTTAATTTACACACTTCTCTATAGAAACCTTTTGTTGAACAACATATTTAGTCATAGCTTCTCTGAAATCTCTCACACTTGCAAATGCAAGTCTAGTTTCCCAGACTATTTTTGTTACACCCCGTAAGTTTAACAAATTTGATACCATTATATATATATATATATATATATATANGACCAAATCATTTGGTGCCGGAGTACTCCGGCCATCGAAGTTTCCACGTTCTCAGCATGTGTAGTGTTGTCTTTCCTGACACCACTCATATCGTCCATCTTAGCTTTTCCTTTGCTTTTCGGATTACTTGGAGGAGGATGAGGTGGAGGGCCTCTGTATCTGATGTGATATGCTGATGATGCCAATATGTGTGAACCAACCTTGGGGAATGAGAATAATCAAAAAGAAAGAAAAACAAAAAGGTAGCCAAGTCAATGAGAATTTTGGAAGAGTATTTGTAGTATTTAAACACATATTGTGGAAATGTAAATTCGCGTCCTAATTGGGAGCCTCGTTGTGCCCAAGGTTTGCCTAGCGACAAGTAGAATTGGAGAAATTTAAAGCCAATAATTGCCTCATTTCATTAACGTGATAAATATGACGAATCTAAAACGACAATAAATAAATAAGTCACTAATGGCGTTTGCCTTATTACATTCGAAAATTAATTCTAAAACAAATAAACCTAATCTACTTGGTCCTAAAGGGACCTTCTCCAGGTTTGCCTTTCTTGGCTCCATTGATCAGGTTCCCCATGTCGCGCATGTCCAGTAGTAGGTATGCCCTGCTAGATGTCCTCCTTCGTTACCCTCAGCATTCTGGCAGTCTATGACTCTTTTCCTCATCTTCCCCTCTAACTCTATTAAACCCTGCTCCAGATACTCCATCCTTTCCGTTGACCTAGTAGTCATTTCCCTCCATTAATTGATTGCCTCTATATTGATCTTGTGTTGTTCCAAATACTCGGCCTCAGACTCGTGAACTCTTTTGCACAGTCTGTTATACTTCACATGTGCTTCAGCAACTTCATCTATGACTCTGTTTCCTCGACCGACCCCTAGATCGACTATTCCTTCTATGCTATCGTCCAACCATAATGGGTAGAAATACATATGCCCTGCGTGGTATCGATTTGGTTCGATGGTGTCCTTTTACATAATGAACTTCAAGTGCCACATGTATTGAGCTTCACATTTGTATGGTATGTCATCATCTTGAAAATTTGCTCTGTAGTGACTCAGTTTGGAGACTCGCAGTATGACTTGTTTTCTACCAGCTTGTCTCGTGACCCTGATAGGAACATAGGGATGTTTGTCCCTTAACCCGATCAACACCAAATGAGGAACATCCCTGGATCTGATGATGAATTCACTGGTAGGGAACCACTCGAACATCCAATGAACCCGGTCCTCAATCAAATTGTAAAAAAATTGTATCCATTATGTAGTATTCTCTGGTTGAGCAAACCTGTCTGGGATAAAGGTCATTATTTTGGGGTGATAGAAAGCTATGTGTTACACCCCGTAAGTTTAATTAATTTTATACCATTATATATATATTAATATTTGATATGGCATTTTGAATAGAACATTTTTGTAAAGAAATAAGCTATATGATATGATTACAAAAAAATAAAGTAATAGACTTATGACTTCATATTCATTTGGTTTATTTATTAAAAAAATGGTTGGTATCGTTTATGTTGACTTTTCTTACTGAAAATGTTTATTACAAGCAAGTTATATCCATAAGAGTATAAGTATAGGTCTCGTATTATGTCATTAGTGGAGTTGTTTAACTATTCAAGTTATAATAATCTAGTACTTTTGTGGATACAATGATTTTTTCCCAAAGTAGTAACTTCATAATATGGACACAAGTATTTTTCTTTTTATAAGAAAATGAGGTTATCTTTTTAGCATTTTAAAAATTAAACGTACTAAAACTTTTACTCTTTATATGAGATTAGGAATATAAGTTGAGAAAATGTATGTATTTTTACAATGAATATTTATATAATATTAACAGTCAACAATTACAAATAAATGGAATACATTTGGAATGAAATAACATGCATTTAATTAATATTAGAATGGTAAACAAAATGTTAACATAGTTAAAATAAGGATTGTAATATTTAATGTGAATTGAAGCAACAATAGCACATGGTATATAAAATGTTAGAATAGACATGAAAACATTCCTTATATGATAAACATGATATATATTTAAAGCTATATACAAAAATGGTTATCATTTGGATAATTATAGTATTAATAGTTATATTAATTAATAGTGATATTGTTTGTTGTAATTGTATGTTTACAACGATTATGTTACTGTATTTAAATGTATATGTATAGTTTAATAGTTAATTTGATTATTATTTTTACATAGATATTTTAATAAAATAATAGTGTATGTATTTATTTTATATGGTACCACATGACCATGATAGAAAAGTATATTATAGTATCATATATAAAGTGTCTTAAAAGTGAGTATTATTTTAAGTAATTTGAGGTAATTTTTAAATTATTCGAACAATTAATTAATTATCGGGTAGCAAGGTATTATTTCATTAATTAATTAATACATTGTTGGATAAGAATTGACCACCCCATAACGTGGCAGTCTCCCAATTCCTACATTGTGAGCCATGCCGTCATTAAGTACGTGACTTGATTAAAAATGAAACTTGAAACAGTACTGGTACATAACTTGTACCATTCGTTCAAATAATTTGGTTAGCCATTCTTTTAGTAAGTGATTCAACTAGTACTCCTAAGAGCTCTAGTGAGCATTTCATTTTTGTAAGTTCTTAGGGAGATGCCAAAAGACAAGTCTCAGTTACCATTCGTGATCAATTCTTAGTTCCACAAGAGTGTTTTATTTTATTATCTATCATGTCATAAATAAATAATATAACACAATTCATTTTTGTACTTGATTTCAAGTCTGTCAGAAGATATATAATCAAGAAGAAACATAGGTGCAATGTTGAGAATTATTACGTCATTCTGTAAATCTCCCCCTAACCCAGGCCAAATAAGGTTCATTTTGACATGGAAGTGCATTGTTTTAATCAGGTATGTTAAGGTCATTCCTTCTTTTTTTTTTACATGATCCACATTATACAGGAGAAACGAGCAAATGTACAGTTTCTATAAATTACTCTATTCATAGAAATAGTATGAATGTCTATATTCTTGATTCCTCATGAGAATTATTATTATTTTCTGTTCATGGGTCTAAGAATAATACGCAGTTGGAAGAGTTTATCCGGAAGGAATATTGAGATTATTACGTACTTTTCATACATTTCATACATGTGCATTGACCCATGGTCAGATGGCGTTATATACGCGTATATATGTAAATATATGTATATGGGATATGGGAAAAGGTTACGGCGTTATATACGCACCACCACCTGATCAGTTGGTATATGATGATGATGTTGCCCCCAGTGGCTGAAATATGATTCAAACGGCGTTATATACGCGCATATATGTATGTATATTCAAACAGCATTATATACGCGTATATATGTATGTATATATATGTATATGGGATATGGGATATGGGAAAGGTTATGGCGTGATATACGCACCACCACCTGATCAGTTGGTATACGTTTATGATTTGCCCACAGTGGCCGAAATGATATGATGGGATGCCCTCAGAGGCTTAATGATGTTATATACGTACAGACCTATGTATTACATGACATTTGTACGCATATGCATGACATTATAAATATTTCATGATCTACAAAGCTATCTAGACTTACAAGTTGATTATATGTGTCCTTAATTAATGTTGACTTATTATTACGTTTCAGTTCTGCCTTACATACTCAGTACATTATTCGTACTGACGTCCTTTTTGTTGGGGACGCTGCATTCATGCTTGCAGGTATAGATTATCAGTTTGATGAACCCTCATAGTAGACGAGATTGGCATTCAGCGAAGGATCGGTAAGACTCCACCTCATTCGGAGTGCAACCAAGTCTATGAGTCATCGTGTCAGAGTTTTACTACAGACTTATGGGTAGGCCGGTACTCTGTCCCATTTGATGTCAGTAAATCTTAGAGGCTTTGTAGACAAATGTTCAGTTTGTACAGTATGTCAGAGGCCTTAACGACCCATATGTATTCATGTTTTATGAGCGATAGTTTATTGATACAGTGTTGCCCACTTACAAGTTGTACATTACGAGTTTGGCCATGTTGGCCCATGATAGTCACAAAGAAAATAAATGAGTTACAAAGTGGTTCGCTCGGGCCAATGCGGCACCGGGTGCCAGCCACGCCTCCCCAGGTTCGGGGCGTGACAATTTTCTTGCAAGTCTTGTCAAAGATTACTCTTCTTTTAGTCTTTCTTCTTCTAGATTTAACTTTTTGTTGAACCTCCCCTTCGCCTTCATCATCAACATCATCTGGATCTGTCCCAAAACTAGTAGCTCTATCTGAATGGTAATAAGGCTCATCACCACCTATCTTATCTTCTAAACTCTTCTTCTTCCTAGATTCATATTCATCATGCCCCACATCTGGCGCTCTCTTACCTAGTTTAACATGTTCTTGTTCAGGATCACTTTTTTTCCTCTTCCTTCTCTCTACAGTCCTTCTTTCTGCCCTGAATTCCCTGTACTCGTCATGTGTATCACTGCCATAATCAGCTTCTCCTTCTTCAATCAACTCCCCATGCTCTGAATCTGAGCTATTATCAGTGATGCTACTAGATTCAAATGAGTTTGATTCAGATGAGGAGTTTGAACTATCATTAGTAGTAACAACTGTAGGCACACTGTTATTGGCACTATTTTCAGCAGTATTGGATGCCTATTCAGAAGTTCCCAAACCCTTACAGCCCCCCAAATCTTGACCAAATTCCTTCTCAAAAGTAACATTACTATCACCCCCACTTGGTTGACATATTCTAATAGAGGGGGGACCATTACATCATCATCAACCATGTGATCTACATATACCTCCAAAATATTCCCACTTTTTAACTCTTCAAAAATACTAAAGTCCCTATGAACCTTAATTACTACTAAACCAGGACATTTAGGTGGTCTAACATAAATAATAGCAGAAGAACTATTGTACCCAAAATCTTTCACATAACCTAGAGACTCAAAATATGAGAACATATCAACATCAACATCAAAACAATCAGTAATCATCCCACCAACATAATCCTCAATTGAAAAGGAATGTAACTTATCTATGGAGATTTTTCCACCATGGAAAAACCTTAGAATAACAAGTACAAAAGACATTGAAATACCTGAATATAGTAGAAAATAAACTAATTAAGGATTAATTACTATTAGACCCCTACATAATAAGTCACAATACATGCAACAAGAAAAAACTGAAATTTGGTTATTATTACACCTTAAAAATTGTAGTTCTATTACTCAATTTTACATTGAAAATGTTACAGTGAAGAAAATTGAAGCAAGTTCAAAACCCTAATTATGGATGATATTATACAAATTAAAATAAAGATAACATTTAGGGTTGATGGGTTTACCGCCAAACTAAAACAGAGATAACATTTGAACTAGATTCTTCAAAGACCTTCAGCTTCAAACGGGTCTTCCACCAACTCGTCAAATAAAATAATAACAATAAACGAAACCCTAAGGAACAACGAAATCGAAGGATTTTGCAACAGGTCCCTTCAAGTTTGGTCAGACAAATCAATTTTGGTGAGGCAAATCGAATCTTTGAAGGTGGGGCATTAAGGTTTTTCAATTTGGGAATTTTTTTACTAATGGGGTGAATGAGAGTGTTTTAGTAAATAGAGGAAGGCTGTTATTTTTATTTACTGAAAATTTCAATTATGTGGCTTCATAATAAAAGCGCGTGTTTTTCACTCAAGTTATTATAGTTGGGCTAGGGCTTAGGAGGGAGTAAATAAATATAATTATTTTAATAATAGTGGGGTGTTGGACACCCGTAAAGTTTAGGTGTGTAAATGATTTTTCAGGACAAGTTGAATGTGGTATATATGCATTTTTTCATTGGATTAAATTATTCATCGAAGTCTACCAGGTTGTCATACTTTAAGTAAATTTCATGGGTGGTCATTCAACTTTGTGGTCATTATCCAAAAGTCACTTTTTTTTCTTTTCTTACGTAAAAGTCAATCAACTTTGTGTTCATTACCCAAAAGTCACTTTTTTTTTCTTTTTTGTTACACAAAAATCATTTTACTATGCTCTAATTATCACAATAATCACTTTGACCAGATTTTACAATCCTTTAACCTGAAAAGTCAATTTTACCCTTGACATTATAAAGCCTCCCATTTATGTAATACCTTCTATATGATATAGAATATACTTTTACCCAGGGATTTTACTTAATAAAAATAATTTTATTTTATTTTTGTCACGACCCAAATTTTTCACCGTCGGGACCGTGATGGTGCCTAACATTGAACCCGCTAGGCAAGCCAACGTTAATGTTTATTTTACCAATTTCTTTTATTTTTAACAGATAAAAGGTGATGTACAAATCANTCACGACCCAAATTTTTCACCGTCGGGACCGTGATGGTGCCTAACATTGAACCCGCTAGGCAAGCCAACGTTAATGTTTATTTTACCTTATTCATTTATTTTTAACAGATAATAGGTAATGTACAAATCAGCGGGAATAAAAGTGCGGAAGAAAATAAAGTCTAACAACTTGATTAAATGCCATTATGAGAATCAAAATACTAAACCCATAATTTGGTGTCACAATTTCACAGACTGTCTATGAATAATATATATATGGGTCTGAACAAAATAATACATTTGTCTAAAAATAAAGAAGGACATAATGTAAATAAAGTAAGAGGGGACACGAAGGCCTGCAGACGCCGGTAGGACTACCTCAAATAGGCTGAAGACAGCTTCCTCGCTCTAAGGCCCGTAGGGTCCTGTACCGGGATCTGCATAAAAGTGTAGAGTGTAGCATCAATTAAACCGATCCCATGTACTGAGTAAGTATCGAGCCTAACCTCGGCGAAGTAGTGACGAGTCTAGGACACGACAACCAAATCAACCTGTGCAGTTTAACAGTATACGGAGAAAATAATAACAACGGGAAATAAGCAGCTAAGCATAAAGGAAATGGGAACATGCTGAGGGGAGGAAATATCAAATAATGGAAATAACGAGATAAAGCACGAATTAGATATCAATTTAAGCAACATAAATAGTAACACAAAAGCAAGTGCACGGAATTACCCTTGGTGATTTTTCTCCCGTCCTCACCATCAGAATCAATGTATATTCAGCACGGCACCACCCTTCGTGCTTTTAACTCACATAACCATGGCACGACATTATCCTTCATGCATTATCACTCATATCATGGCACGACATCACCCTTCGTGCTTTTAACTCACATAACCATGGCACGACATTATCCTTCATGCATTATCACTCATATCATGGCACGACATCACCCTTCGTGCTTTTACAATCCCAATATCGGCACAACATCACCCTTCGTGCATTAACATTCACTCACAATCTCACGCACGGCATCACCCTTCGTGCTTTTACACTCTTCCTCACCTAAACACATCAAATGACAGCAATCCAACAAGGAAATTAATAGAGTAAGCAAAAATAAAACCATAACGTCCCGACAAGGGAGCCAACAGTGGAATCAATACCATCCCGGCAAGGGAAAACAACTATAACCAATCTCACTTAATACATAACTTCACATAAAAATCTTCAACTGAAACCAATTCTCAACACTGTTTAATATCATGGAATTTCCACCAACATGGATAGCTATAAATTGAAACTAAAGTATTACTTAATGAAAAACCACATAAATCACAATATTCAACTCACCGGCATGCTTGACACCAACGTATAGGTACTCGTCCCCTCACCTATACGTTGAACATGATACTTACACATAGAAAATAGGATGCAACACTTATTCCCTCAAGCTAAGGTTAAGCCAAACACTTACCTCGAATTCCACGACCAACTCAAGCCTTAATTACCGTCTTCCCATTAGAATTCGCCTCCAATTCGATTGTATCTAAACATAATTAGCTTAATAATATCAATAAGTGCTAAATAATTCAACCCAAATGCTTAATTATAGATTTTCTATCATTCTTCCCAAAAACTCAAAAATCGGCCCCGGGCCCGATTGGTCGAAACACGAGGTTCGGACCAAAACCCGATCACCCATACACCCACGAGCCCGAATATATAAGTAGTTTCAGAATCCAACCTCAAATCGATGTCTAAATTCCCAAATTTGTAAAATCCCTAATTCTCCTAAAATCCCTAATTTCTACCCTTCAAGAACAAGATTTAGGCCTAAAAATCTAGTGGGTGTTGATGGAAATTGAAAGAAATGAGGTTAAGAACACAAACCTATGATTTGGTGATGAAGTCCCTCTTCAAAAATCGCCCCTAAGCTTCCTTGGTTTTAAAAAAACTGGACTAGCCTTCTATGCGTTCGCGTGCCTTTGGCTCCATTCGCACACGCTTACACTCCCCCTGGTCATCGCGATCGTGTCCATAAGGCCACGTTCACATAGAGTACGAGCTATCCCATCCCCAGCTCCGCTTAAAGCAGTGCGTTCGCACTAGGCCAGTTGCGTTCGCATAGGCCAATCCTTGCCAAGCTACGCGTTCGCGAACGGGCACCTGCATTCGAAATGGGTAAACCTAGACCCTTCCCATTTTGTTCATTGCGTTCACGTGGGTTACCACGCGTTCGCATAGAGTAATTACCTGGACACCAGCAAACAACAATTACACCAGATTTTCTAAGTCTAACACCACTCCGACGCCTATCCGAAACTCACCTGAGTCCTCGGGGCTCCAAACCAAACATGCACATAACCTTAAAACATCCTACGGACTTACTCGTGCGATCAAATCGCCAAAATTTCATCTTAAACAATGAATTTAGCATAGAAATCAAAGAAAAATCTCAAAACTTTCAAAGTTTCAAATTTCACAACTACGGGTCCGAATCACGTCAAATGACCTCCGTTTCTAACCAAAATTTACAGGCATAACTCGAATATCATATTAAACTTGTACCGGGCTCCAGAACCAAAATACGGTCCCGATACCATCAATTTCAAATAAATTAAATTTCCCAAAAACTCTTGTAATTTCAATTAAACAATTTCTTTCAGAAATTCATTTCTCGGACTTGGGACCTCGAATTTCAATTCCGGGTATATGCCCAAGTCCCATATTTTCCTACGGACTCTCCGGGACTGTGAAATCTCGGGTTCGGGTCCCTTTACCCAAAATGTTGACCAAAGTCAACTTAAATTCAATTTTAAAGACATAATTAGCATTTTTCTCAATTTTTCATACAAAAGTCTCCTAGATATAAGCCCGGGCTGCGCATGCAAAACGAGGTGAGATAAAAGGAGGTTTTCAAGGCCTCGAAACTCAGTTTTGACTTTTAAAACAAGGGAAGACCTTTTGGGTCATCACATTCTCCACCTCTAAAAAAAACGTTCGTCCTCGAATGGACATAGAAAAGTACCTGAATCAGGGAAAAGATGGGGATGTCGGCTCCGCATATCCGACTCAGACTCCCAGGTAGCTGCCTCGGCAGGTTGACCTCTCTATTGAACACGAACCGAAGGATAACTCTTCGATCTCAACTGATGAACCTGCCGGTCTAGAATAGCTATTGGCTCCTCCTATAGGTCAAGTCCTTGTCCAACTGGACACTGCTGAAGTCTAAAACATGGGCTGGATCGCCGTGATACTTCTGAAGCATACACACATGAAACACTGGATGCACAACTGATAAATTCGACGGCACCGCAAGTCCGTAGGCCACCTTTCCCACTCTATCAAGGATCTCAAAAGAACCAATGTACCTAGGTATTAGCTTTCCCTTCTTCCCAAATCTCATCACGCCCTTCATGGGTGACACCCGAAGCAACACCCGCTCTCCGACCGTGAATGCCACAGCACGAACTCTACGATCGAAATAACTCTTCTGCATGGATTGAACTGTACAAAGTCTATCCTGAATGATCTTAACCTCATCCAAGGCATCCTGCGCTAAGTCTGTAACCAACAACCGAGCCGCTCCCAGCTCAACCACCCAACCGGCGACCGACACCGCCTACCATATAATGCCTCATAAGGAGCCATCTGAATGCTCAATTGATAACTGTTATTGTACGCAAACTCAGCTAATGGCAAGAACTGATCCCAAGAATCTCCAAAGTCAATGACACAGGCTCGTAGCATATCCTCCAAAATCTGAATAGTACGCTCGGACTGTCCATCCGTTTGAGGATGAAATGTCATGCTCCACTCAACCTTCGTGCCCAACTCACGTTGAACTGCCCTCCAGAAATGCGAGGTAAACTGCGTACCTTGGTCAGAAATAATAGACACGGGCACACCATGAAGACGAATAATCTTCCTAATGTAGATCTCTGCCAATCTCTCCGAAGAATATGAAACTGCCACAGGAAAGAAAATGCGCTGACTTGGTCAGCCTATCCACAATAACCCATACTGCATAGAACTTCCTCTGAGTCCATGGGAGCCCAACAACGAAATCCATGGTGATACGCTCCCTCTTCCACCTAGGAATCTCAATCTACTGAAGCAATCCACCAGGCCTCTGATACTCGTACTTAACCTGCTGACAATTCAAACACCGAGCTACATATGCCACAATATCCTTCTTCATCCTCCTCCCAAATAGTGCTGCCGCAAATCCTGATACTTCTTTGCGGTGCCCGGATGAATGGAGTATCGGGAACTATGGGCCTCCTCTAAAATCAACTCACGAATTCAATCCACATTGGGCACACAAATGAGGATCATCATACTACCAATATTGAATATGATCAAATAATTAAGAGTGAGCAACTGTATAAGCTAGAACATGGCCCGACTCGTGAACATCCACTCTCATGAACGGATTGGCTAAAGTCTGAACATCCAAAGCAAGCGGTCTCTCCCCGACCGGAATATATGCAAGACTACCCATACTGGTTGACTTCCTACTCAAAGCATCGGCCACCATATTGGCCTTCCCCGGATGATATAAGATGGTGATTTCATAGTCTTTCAATAGCTCCAACCACCTCCTCTGCCTCAAATTCAACTCCTTCTGCCTGAACAAATATTGCAAATTCTTATGATCCATGAACACCTCACATGACATGACATACAAATAATACCTCCAAATCTTCAGCGCGTGGACAATGGCTGCTAACTCCAAATCATGAACTGGATAATTCTTCTCGTGGATCTTCAACTGACGTGAAGCATATACAATAACCTTGCTATCCTGCATCAAGTGCAACCCAAGATGCATCATAATACACAATATATGGCCCTGAACCTGTGGGCAAAACCAACACCCGCGCCATAGTCAAAGTTGTCTTGAGCTTCTGGAAGCTCGCGCCACACTCCTCTAACCACCTGAACTGGGCACCCTTCTGAGTCAACCTGGTCATCGGGGCTGCAATAGACGAAAACCCCTCCACAAACCGACGGTAATAGCCCGCCAAACCTAAGAAGCTCCGGATCTCTATAGCTGATGTGGGTCTAGGCTTATCCTTGACCGCTAAAATCTTCTTAGGATCCACCTGAATACCCTATGCTGATATAACATGACTCAGAAATGCAACTGAACCCAACCAAAACTCATATTTCGAAAACTTAGCATATAACTGACTGTCCTTCAGAGTCTGGAGGACGACTCGAAGGTGCTGCTCATGCTCCTCCCGGCTGAAGGAATAGATCAGAATATCATCAATGAAGACGATCATGAAGGAATCCACATAAGGCCTGAACACTCGGTTCATCAAGTCCATGAAAGCTGTCGGGGCATTTTCCAACACGAATGACATCAATAAGAACTCATAATGCCTGTACCGAGTGCGAAAAGCTGTCTTAGGGACATCGGATGCCCTAATCCTCAACTGATGGTAGCCAATCATCAATTCTCGGCAATGGATACTTGTTCTTGATGGTAACCTTGTTCAATTGTCGATAATCTATGCACATCCTCATCGATCCATCCTTCTTCTTAACAAACCACACCGGCGCACCCCAAGGCGAGACACTAGGCCTAATAAATCTCTTTTTAAGCAAGTCCTGCAGCTGTTATTTCAACTCCTTCAACTCTGGCAGGGCCATACGATATGGCGGGATAGAAATGGGCTGAGTGCCGGAGCCAACTCAATGCAAAATTCAATATCCCTGTCGGGTGGCATACCCGGCAGGTCTGCAGGAAACACCTATGGAAACTCATGAACAATGGGCACAGACTCAATAGAAGGATCCTCGGCACTAGAATCGCGAACATAAGCCAAATAGGACAAACACCCCTTCTCGACCATACACCGAGCCTTCATATATGAGATAACCCTCTTGAAAGAATGGCCAGGAGTCCCTCTCCACTCCAGTCGAGGCAACCCCAGCAATGCTAAGATCACGATCTTGGCATGACAATCCAGTATGGCATGATAAGGCGACAACCGATCGATCCCCAAAATAACATAAAAATCTACCATATCAAGAAGTAAAAGATCTACACTAGTCTCAAGACCACAAATAACCACTACACACGAACAGTAGACGTGATTTACCACAATAGAATCACCCATCGGTGTAGACACATATACATGAGTACTCAGAGAATCACGAGGCATAACCAAATAAGGAGCAAAATAAGATGACACATAGGAAAATGTGGACCCCGGATCAAATAAAACTGTAGCATCCCTGTTGCAAACTGAAACCATACCTGTGATAACTGCATCGGAGGCCTCAGCCTTAGGTCTGGCTGGAATAGCATAACATCGGGGCTGGGACCCACCCAGCTGAACTACGTCTCTGGGACGGCCTCCTGTTGACTAAACTCTACCTCTAGTAGCCTGGCCTCTACCTCTAACACCTCGACCCCTACCTCTGGCTGGCTGAGCGGGTGGTAGAGCACCTGGTGCGGGAACCATCGCACGAGAACCCTGGTGTTGGGAACTGCTCGAGGCTCGAGGGAAAAATCTAGCAATGTGCCTCGGGGCACCACAAGTATAACAAGCCCTCGGCTGCTGACCCTGACGACCTGAGTAACCACCCTGAAAACTCTAAAGTGATGGTGCACTGATAGGAGCTGATGGTGCACTATAGGGCAACTGATTAGAATACTGCATATGAGAACCAAGGCCACTTGGAGCACTGTGAGAAACCTGAAGTGCTGAATGAAACGGCCTAGGAGGATGGCCCCTACCAAAAGAATCCCTGCCTCCATATGAGGCACCACTTAACCTTCCAAAATGACGGGGTCTCTTGTCAGATCCCTGACAACTCTCCTGCAACAGAACCATCTCAACTTGTCTGGCCACATTGGCTGCATCCTAGAAAGAAATCTCACTCCCTGTCTTCTTGACCATCTGCAATCTGATCGGCTGAGCTAGTCCCTCAATAAATCTCCTCACCCTCTCTCGCTCGGTGGGGGGTATCACAATATCATGTCGGGCCAAGGTAACAAATCTGGTCTCGTACTGAGTGACAGTCATAGAGCCCTGCTGGAGACACTCAAACTGCCTCCGAAGATCCTCTCTCTGAGTGATAGGAAGAAACTTCTTCAGAAATAACTGAGTGAACTGGGCCCAAGTCAACACTGATAATCTAGCTGGTCTAGCCAAACAATAATCTCTCCACCAAGTCTTGGCGGGACTTGACAGACGAAAAGTAGCAAAGTCAACCCCATCGGTCTCCACTATCCCCATGTTCCGTAGAACCTCGTGGCAGCTATCAAAATAGTCCTGGGGATCCTCTGAAGATGCACCATATAAGTAGTAGTAAACAGCTTGGTGAACCGTCCAACCTCCACAAAGCATCAGTAGACATAGCTGCTCCATCACCGGTCTGAGCCACAATACCCGGCTGAACTGCCCCAGCTGGCTGAGCTACTGGAGTGCTACTAAAGTCTGAAACAGAGAAGCTAACTGCTCCAGAGTGCGAGTAGCGGGAGTCTGGGCTCCTCCCCCAGCCTGAGAGATGGCTGGTGTTGCAGGAAGCAAAACTGCCTGAGTGATACTCTCCATGAGGCCCGCTAGACGGACCAGAGTATCCTGAAGTACTAGGGTGGCAATGAACCCCTCGGGAACCTGGACTGGCCCAACCGGGACTGTCTGGGCAGGAACCTCATCAGACAACTCTACCTGAGGCTCCGGCACTGGGGATGCTACTCTAGGCTGAGCTCTGCCCGTGCCTCGGCCTCTAGCACGGTCTCGGCCTCGTCCTCGGCCCCTCGTAGGATCTGCAACTGGAGACTCGGGTTGCTGATCAGTGGATGAAGAAGCACGTGTTCTTGCCATCTGCGAGAGAATAGAGTAGAAATTCAGTTAGTTTTGAAACATCAATCGCACGACAGAGAAGAATAGATATGAAGTCATTCCTAAACTCTATAGCCTCTAGGGGATAAGCACAGACGTATCTATACCGATCCCTCAAACTCTACTAAGCTTGTCTGTGAATTGTGAGACCTAAGCAAACTAGTGCTTTGATACCAACTTGTCACGACCCGAATTTCCCACAGTTAGGACCGTGATGGCGCCTAACATTGAACCCGCTAGGCAAGCCAATGCTAATGTTTATTTTACCTTATTCATTTATTTTTAACAGATAACAGGTGATGTACAAATCAGCGAAAATAAAGTGTGGAAGAAAACAAAGTCTAACAACTTGATTAAATGCCATTACGAGAATCAAAATACTAAACCTAGAATTTGGTGTCACAACTTCACAGACTGTCTATGAATAATACATATAAGGGTCTGAACAAAATAATAAATTTGTCTCAAAATAAAGAAGAACAGAATGGAAATAAAGTAAGAGGGGACACGAAGGCATGCGGACGCCGGCGGGACTACCTCGGAATCTCCAAATAGGCTGAAGGCAGCTTCCTCACTCTAAGGTCTGTAGGGTCCTATATCGGGATCTGTACAAAAATGCAGAGTGTAGCATCAGTGCAATCGACCCATGTACTGAGTAAGTGTCGAGCCTAACCTCGGCGACGTAGTGACGAGGCTAGGACACGACAACCAAATCAACCTGTGTAGTTTAACCGTATACGGAGAAAATAATAAAAATGAGAAATAAGCAGCTAAGCATAAAGGAAAGGGGAACATGCTGAGGGGAGGAAATATCAAATAATGGAAATAACAAGATAAAGCATGAATTAGATATAAACTTAAGCAACATAAATAGTAACACAAAAGCAAGTGAACGACATCACCCTTTGTGCTTTTACTCTCGTCCTCACCATCAGAATAAATATATATTCAGTACGACATCACCCTTGGCACGACATTATCCTTCATGCATTATCACTCATATCATGGCACGACATCACCCTTCGTGCTTTTAAAATCACCATATCGGCACGGTATCACCCTTCGTACATTAACATTCACTAACAATCTCACGCATGGCATCACCCTTCGTGATTTTACACTCTTCCTCACCCAAACACATCAAATGACAACAATCCAACAAGGAAATTAATAGAGTAAACAAAAATAAAATCATAACGTCCCGGCAAGGGAGCCAACAGTGGAATCAATACCAATCCGGCAAGGGAAAACAACTATAACCAATCTCACTTAGTACATAATTTCACATAAAAATCTTCAACTGAAACCAATACTCAACACTGTTCAATATCAAGGAATTTCCACCAACATGGATAGCTATAAAGTGAAACTCAAGTATTACTTAATGAAAAACCACATATATTACAATATTCGACTCACGGGCATGATTGACACCAACGTATAGGTACTCGTCCCCTCACCTATACGTGGAACATGATACTTACACATAGAAAATAGGACACAACACTTATTCCCTCAAGCTAAGGTTAAGCCAAACACTTACCTCGAATTCCACGACCAACTCAAGCCTTAATTACCGCCTTCCCTTTAGAATTCGCCTCCAATTCGATTGTATCTAAACATAATTAGCTTAATAATATCAACAAGTGCTAAATAATTCAACCCAAATGCTTAATTATAGGTTTTTTATCATTCTTCCCAAAAAGTCAAAAATCGGCCCCGGACCCGGTTGGTCGAAAAATGAAGTTCGGACCAAAACCCGATCACCCATACACTCACGAGCCCGAATATATAATTAGTTTCGGAATCCAACCTCAAATCGAGGTCTAAATTCCCAAATTTGTAAAATCCCTAATTCTCCTAAAATCCCTAATTTCTACCCTTCAAGAACAAGATTTAGGCCTAAAAATATAGTGGGTGTTGATTGAAATTGAAGGAAATGAGGTTAAGAACACAAACCTATGATTTGGTGATGAAGTCCCTCTTCAAAATCTCCCCTAAGCTTCCTCGGTTTTAAAAAAACTGGACTAGCCTTCTATGCATTCGCGTGCCTTTGGCTGCGTTCGCACAGGCTTACACTCCCCCTGGTCATCGCGATCGCGTGCATAAGGCCGCGTTCACATAGAGTACTAGCTAGCCCATCCCCAGCTCCGCTTTAAAGCAGTGCTTTCGCACTAGGCCAGTTGCGTTCGCATAGGCCAATCCTTGCCAAGCTACGCGTTCGCGAACGGGCACCTGCGTTCGAAAAGGGTAAACCTAGCCCCTTCCCATTTTATTCATTGCGTTCACGTGGGTTACCACGCGTTCGCATAGAGTAATTACCTGGACACCAACAAACAGCAATTACACCAGATTTTCTGAGTCTAACACCACTCCGACGCCTATCCGAAACTCACACGAGCCCTCGGGGCTACAAACCAAACATGCACATAACCTTAAAACATCCTACGGACTTACTCGTGCGATCAAATCGCCAAAATTTCATCTTAAACAATTAATTTAGCATATAAATCAACTCAAAACTTTCAAAGTTTCAAATTTCACAACTACGGGTCCGAATCACGTCAAATGACCTCCGTTTCTAACCAAAATTTACAAGCATAACTCGAATATCATATTAAACTTGTACCGGGCTCCGAAACCAAAATACGGTCCCCATACCATCAATTTCAAATAAAATTAAATTTCCCAAAAACTCTTGTAATTTCAATTAAACAATTTCTTTCAGAAATTCATTTCTCGGACTTGGGACCTCGAATTTCAATTCCGGGTATATGCCCAAGTCCCATATTTTCCTACGGACCCTCCGGGACCGTGAAATCTCGGGTTCGGGTCCCTTTACCCAAAATGTTGACCAAAGTCAACTTAAATTCAATTTTAAAGACATAATTAGCATTTTTCTCAATTTTTCATACAAAAGTCTCCCAGATATACGCCCAGGCTGCGCATGCAAAACGAGGTGAGATAAAAGGAGGTTTTCAAGGCCTCGAAACTCAGTTTTGACTTTTAAAACAAGGGATGAACTTTTGGGTCATCACATTCTCCACCTCTAAAACAAACGTTCGTCCTCAAATGGACAAAGAAAAGTACCTGAATCAGGGAAAAGATGGGGATGTCGGCTCCGCATATCGGACTCAGACTCCCAGGTAGCTGCCTCGGCAGGTTGACCTCTCCATTGAACACGAACCGAAGGATAACTCTTCGATCTCAACTGATGAACCTGCCGGTCTAGAATAGCTACCGGCTCCTCCTCATAGGTCAAGTCCTTGTCCAACTGGACACTGCTGAAAACTAAAACATGGGCTGGATCGCCGTGATACTTCCGAAGCATAGATACATGAAACACTGGATGCACAACTGATAAATTCGACGGCAACGCAAGTCTGTAGGCCACCTCTCCCACCCTATCAAGGATCTCAAAAGGACCGATGTACCTAGGTCTTAGCTTTCCCTTCTTCCCAAATCTCATCACGCCCTTCATGGGTGACACCCGAAGCAACACCCGCTCTCCGACCATGAATGCCACACACGAACTCTACGGTCGGAATAACTCTTCTGCATGGATTGAAGTGTACGAAATCTATCCTGAATGATCTTAACCTTATCGAAGGCATCCTGCGCTAAGTCTGTACCCAACAACCAAGCCTCTCCCAGCTCAAACCACCCAACCGGCGATCGACACCGCCTACCATATAATGCCTCATAAGGAGCCATCTGAATGCTCAATTGATAACTGTTATTGTACGCAAACTTAGCTAATGGCAAGAACTGATCCCAAGAACCTCCAAAGTCAATGACACAGGCTCGTAGCATATCCTCCAAAATCTGAATAGTACACTCGGACTGTCCATCCGTTTGAGGATGAAATGTCATGCTCAAATCAACCTTTGTACCCAACTCACGCCGAACTGCCCTCTAGAAATGCGAGGTAAACTACGTATCTCGATCAGAAATAATAGACACGGGCACACCATGAAGACGAATAATCTCCCTAATGTAGATCTCTGCCAATCTCTCCGAAGAATATGAAACTGCCACAGGAATGAAAATGCACTGACTTGGTCAGCCTATCCACAATAACCCATACTGCATAGAACTTCCTCTGAGTCCGTGGGAGCCCAACAACGAAATCCATGGTGATACGCTCCCACTTCCACTTAGGAATCTCAATCTATTGATCCAATCCACCAGGCCTCTGATACTCGTACTTAACCTGCTGACAATTCAAACACCGAGCTACATATGCCACAATATCCTTCTTCATCCTCCTCCGCCAATAGTGCTGCCGCAAATCCTGATACATCTTTGCGGTGCCCGGATGAATGGAGTATCGGGAACTATGGGCCTCCTCTAAAATCAACTCACGAATTCAATCCACATTGGGCACACAAATACGACCCTGCATTCGTAAAACTCCATCATCACCAATAGTAACCCGCTTGGCACCACTGTGTCGCACCGTGTCCCTAAGGACACACAAATGAGGATCATCATACTACCAATATCGAATATGATCAAATAATGAAGAGCGAGTAAATGTATAAGCTAGAACATAGCCCGGCTCGAAAACATCCACTCTCATGAACGGATTGGCTAAAGCCTGAACATCCAAAGCAAGCGGTCTCTCCCCGAACGAAATATATGCAAGACTACCCATACTGGTTGACTTCCTACTCAAAGCATCGACCACCATATTGGCCTTCCCCGGATGATATAAGATGGTGATTTCATAGTCTTGCAACAGCTCCAATCACCTCCTCTGCATCAAATTCAACTCCTTCTGCCTGAACAAATATTGCAAATTCTTATGATCCATGAACACCTCACATGACATGCCATACAAATAATGCCTCCAAATCTTCAGCGCGTGGACAATGGCTGCTAACTCCAAATCATGAACTAGATAATTCTTCTCGTGGATCTTCAACTGACGCGAAGCATATACAATAACCTTGCTATCCTGTATCAAGTCCAACCCAAGATGCATCACAATACACATTATATGGCCCTGAACCTGTGGGCAAAACCAACACCGGTGCCATAGTCAAAATTGTCTTGAGCTTCTGGAAGCTCGCCTCACACTCCTCTAACCACCTGAACTGGGCACCCTTCTGAGTCAACCTGGTCATCGGGGCTGCAATAGACGAAAACCCCTCCACAAACCGACGGTAATAGCCCGCCAAACCTAAGAAGCTCCGGATCTCTATAGCTGATGTGGGTCTAGGCCAATCCTTGACCGCTGAAATCTTCTTAGGATCCACCTGAATACCCTATGTTGATATAACATGACTCAGAAATGCAACTGAACCCAACCAAAACTCATATTTCGAAAACTTAGCATATAACTGACTGTCCTTCGGAGTCTGGAGGACGACTCGAAGGTGCTGCTCATGCTCCTCTCGGTTGAAGGAATAGATCAGAATATCATCAATGAAGACGATCACGAAGGAATCCACATAAGGCCTGAACACTCGGTTCATCAAGTCCATGAAAGCTGTCGGGCATTTTTCAACCTGAATGACATCAATAAGAACTCATAATGCCTGTACCGAGTGCGAAAAGTTGTCTTAGGGACATCGGATGCCCTAATCCTCAACTGATGGTAGCCAGATCTCAAATCAATCTTCGAAAATACCTTCCCACCCTGAAGCTGATCAAACCAATCATCAATTCTCGGCAATGGATACTTGTTCTTGATGGTAACCTTGTTCAACTGTCGATAATATATGCACATCCTCATCGATCCATCCTTCTTCTTAACAAACAATACACCAGCGCACCCCAAGGCCAGACACTAGGCCTAATAAAGCTCTTATTAAGCAAGTCCTGCAGCTGTTATTTCAACTCCTTCAACTCTGGCGGGGCCATACGATATGGCGGGATAGAAATGGGCTGAGTGCCGGAGCCAACTCAATGCAAAAGTCAATATCCCTGTCTGGTGGCATACCCGGCAGGTCTGCAGGAAACACCTATGGAAACTCAGGGACAATGGGCACTGACTCCATAGAAGGATCCTCGGCACTAGAATCGCGAACATAAGCCAAATAGGCCAAACACCCCTTCTCGACCATACACCGCGCCTTCATATATGAGATAACCCTATTGGAAGAATGACCAGGAGTGCCTCTCCACTCCAGTCGAGGCAATTCTGGTAATGCTAAGGTCACGATCTTGGCATGACAATCCAGTATGGCATGATAAGGCGACAACCGATCCATCCCCAAAATAACATCAAAATCTACCATATCAAGAAGTAAAAGATCTACAATAGTCTCAAGACCACAAATAACCACTACACACGAATGGTAGACGTGATTTACCACAATAGAATCACCCACCGGTGTAGACACATATACAAGAGTACTCAGAGAATCACGAGGCATAACCAAATAAGGAGCAAAATAAGATGACACATAGGAAAATATGGACCCCGGATCAAATAAAACTGAAGCATCCCTGTTGCAAACTGAAATCATACCTGTGATAACTGCATCGGAGGCCTCAGCCTCAGGTCTGGCTAGAATAGCATAACATCGAGGTTGGGACCCACCCAGCTGAACTACGTCCCTGGGACGGCCTCCTGTTGGCTAAACTCTACCTCTAGTAGCCTGGCCTCTACCTCTAACACCTCGACCCCCACCTCTAGCTGGCTGAGCGGGTGGTAGAGCACCTGATGCGGGAACCATCGCACGAGAACCCTGGTGTTGAGAACTGCTCGAGGCTCGAGGGAAAAATCTAGCAATGTGCCTCGGGTCACCACAAGTATAACAAGCCCTCGGTTGCTGACCCTGAAACTGACCCCGACGACCTGAGTAACCACCCTGAAAACTCTGAAGTGATGGTGCACTGATAGGAGCTAATGGTGCACTATAGGGCAACTATTCTGAATACTGCATATGAGAACCACGGCCACTTGGAGCACTGTGAGAAACCTGAAGTGCTGAATGAAACGGCCTAGGAGGATGGCCCCTACCAAAAGAATCCCTGCCTCCAGATGAGGCACCACTGAACCTTCCAAAATGAAGGGGTCTCTTGTCAGATCCCTGACCACTCTCCTGCAACAGAACCATCTCAACTTGTCTGGCCACATTGGTTGCATCCTAGAAAGAAATCTCACTGCCTGTCTTCTTGACCATCTGCAATCTGATCGGCTGAGCTAGTCCCTCAATAAATCTCCTCACCCTCTCTCGCTCGGTGGGGAGTATCACAATAGCATGTCGGGCCAAGGTAACAAATCTGGTCTCGTACTGAGTGACGGTCATAGAGCCCTGCTGGAGACAATCAAACTGCCTCCGAAGATCCTCTCTCTGAGTGATAGGAAGAAACTTCTTTAGAAATAGCTGAGTGAACTGGGCCCAAGTCAAGGCTGATGATCTAGCTGGTCTGGCCAAACAATAATCTCTCCACCAAGTCTTGGCGGGACTTGACAGACGAAAAGTAGCAAAGTCGACCCCATCGGTCTCCACTATCCCCATGTTCCGTAGAACCTCGTGAAAACTATCCAAATAGTCCTGGGGATCCCGTCCAACCTCCACAAAGCATCAGTAGACATAGCTGCTCCATCACCGGTCTGAGCCACAATACCCGGCTGAACTGGCCCAGTTGGTTGAGCTACTGGAGTGCTACTAGAGTCTGAAACAGAGAAGCTAACTGCTCCAGAGTGCGAGTAGCGGGAGTTTGGGCTCCTCCCCCAGCCTGAGAGATGGCTGGTGTTGCAGGAAGCAAAACTGCCTAAGTGATACTCTCCATGAGGCCCGCTAGATGGACCAGAGCATCCTGAAGTACTAGGGTGGCAATGAAACCCTCGGGAAGCTGGACTGGCTCAACCGAGACTTTCTGGGCAGGAACCTCATCAGAAAAATCTACCTGAGGCTCCGACACTGGGGATGCTACTCTAGGCTGAGCTCTGCCCCTGCCTTGGCCTCTAGCATGGTCTTGGCCTCGTCCTCGGCCCCTCGTAGGATCTGCAACTGGAGACTCAGGCTGCTGATCAGTGGATGAAGAAGCACGTGTTCTTTCCATCTGCGAGAGAATAGAGTAGAAATTCAGTTAGTTTTGAGACATTAAATCGCACGACAGAAAAGAATAGATATGGAGTCATTCCTAAACTCTCTAGCCTCTGGGGGACAAGCACAGACGTCTCCGTACCGATCCCTCAGACTCTACTAAGCTTGTCTGTGAATTGTGAGACCTAAGCAAACTAGTGCTCTGATACCAACTTGTCACGACCCGAATTTCCCACAGTCGGAACCGTGATGGCGCCTAACATTGAACCTGCTAGGCAAGCCAATGTTAATGTTTATTTTACCTTATTCATTTATTTTTAACAGATAACAGGTGATGTACAAATAAGCAAAAATAAAAGTGTGAAAGAAAATAAAGTCTAACAACTTGATTAAATGCCATTACGAGAATCAAAATACTAAACCTAGAATTTGGTGTCACAACTTCACAGACTGTCTATGAATAATACATATAAGGGTCTGAACAAAATAATACATTTGTCTCAAAATAAAGAAGAACAGAATGGAAATAAAGTAAGAGGGGACACGAAGGCCTGCGGACGCCGGTAGGACTACCTCGGAATCTCCAAATAGGCTGAAGACAACTTCCTCGCTCTAAGGTCCGTAGGGTCCTGTACCGGGATCTGCATAAAAGTGCAGAGTGTAGCATCAATTAAACCGACCCCATGTACTGAGTAAATGTCGAGCCTAACCTCGGCGAAGTAGTGACGAGTCTAGGACACGACAACCAAATCAACCTGTGCAGTTTAACAGTATACGGAGAAAATAATAACAACGGGAAATAAGCAGCTAAGCATAAAGGAAATGGGAACATGCCGAGGGAAGGAAATATCAAATAATGGAAATAACGAGATAAAGCACGAATTAGATATCAATTTAAGCAACATAAATAGTAACAAAAAAGCAAGTGCACGACATTACCCTTGGTGATTTTACTCTCGTCCTCACCATCAGAATCAATGTATATTCAGCACGGCACCACCCTTCGTGCTTTTACCTCACATAATCATGGCACGACATTATCCTTCATGCATTATCACTCATATCATGGCACGACATCACCCTTTGTGCTTTTAAAATCACAATATCGGCACGACATCACCCTTCGTACATTAACATTCACTCACAATCTCACGCACGACATCACCCGTCGTGATTTTACACTCTTCCTCACCCAAACACATCAAATGACAGCAATCCAACAAGGAAATTAATAGAGTAAACAAAAATAAAATCATAACGTCCCGGCAAGGGAGTCAACAGTGGAATCAATACCATCCCGGCAAGGGAAAATAACTATAACCAATCTCACTTAGTGCATAACTTCACATAAAAATCTTCAATTGAAACCAATACTCAACATTGTTCAATATCAAGGAATTTCCACCAACATGGATAGCTATAAAGTGAAACTCAAGTATTGCTTAACGAAAAACCACATAAATCACAATATTTGACTCACGGGCATGCTTGACACCAACGTATAGGGACTCATTACCTCACCTATACGTTGAACATGATACTTACACATAGCAAATAGGACACAACACTTATTCCCTCAAGCTAAGGTTAAGCCAAACACTTACCTCGAATTCCACGACCAACTCAAGCCTCAATTACCGCCTTCCCATTAGAATTCGCCTCCAATTCGATTGTATCTAAACATAATTAGCTTAATAATATCAATAAGTGCTAAATAATTCAACCCAAATGCTTAATTATAGGTTTTCTATCATTCTTCCCAAAAAGTCAAAAATCTGCCCCGAGCCCGCTTGGTCGAAACACAAGGTTCAGACCAAAACCCGATCACCCATATACCCACGAGCCCAAATATATAATTAGTTTCGGAATCCGATTTCAAATCGAGGTCTAAATTCCCAAATTTATAAAATCCCTGATTCTCCTAAAATCCCTAATTTCTACCTTCAAGAACAAGATTTAGGCCTAAAAAGCTAGTGGGTATCAATGGAAATTGAAGGAAATGAGGTTAAGAACACAAACCTATGATTTGGTGATGAAGTCCCTCTTCAAAAATCGCCCCTAAGCTTCCTTGGTTTTGAAAATATGAAGTTATGGCCTAATTCCCGTCTTGCTACTGTTTTAAAAAAACTGGACTAGCCTTCTATGCGTTCGCGTTCCTTTGGCCCTGTTTGCACAGGCTTACACTCCCCTGGTCATCGCGATCACGTGCATAAGGTCGCGTTCGCATAGAGTACTAGCTAGCCCATCCCCAGCTCCCCTTTAAAGCAGTGCGTTCGCACTAGACCAGCTGCGTTCGCATAGGTCAATCCCTGCCAAGCTACGCGTTCGCGAATAGGCACCTGCGTTCGCATAAGGTAAACCTAGCCCTTCCCATTTTGTTCATCGCGTTCATATGGGTTACCACACGTTCGCATAGAGTAATTACCTGGACACCAGCAAACAACAATTACACCAGATTTTCTAAGTCTAACACCACTCCGATGCCTATCCGAAATTCACCCGAGCTCTCGGGGCTCCAAACCAAACATGCACACAACCTTAAAAACATCTTATGGACTTACTCGTGCGATCAAATCGCCAAAATAACATCTTAAACAATCAATTTAGCATAAAAATCAAAGAAAAATCTCAAAAGTTTCAAATTTCACAACTACGGGTCCGAATCACGTCAAATGACCTCTGCTTCTTACCAAATTTTACAGGCACAACTCAAATATCATTTTAATCCTATACCGGACTCCAGAACCAAAATACGGTCCCGATACCATCAATTTCAAATAAAATAAAATTTTCAAAAACTCTTATAATTTTAATTAAACAATTTCTTTCAAAAATTCATTTCTCAAGCTCGGGTTTGGGTCCGTTTAAATTCAATTTAAAGACATAATTAGCATTTTTCTCAATTTTTCATACAAAAGCCTCCCGGATATACACCCGGGCTGCGTACGAAAAACGAGGTGAGATAAAAGGAGGTTTTCAAGGCCTTAGAACTCAGTTTTGACTTTTAAAACAAGGGATTACCTTTTGGGTCATCACAATTTTATTTATTATTATCATAATAATATATTTGTACATTTAGTTTTCCTAATATTAATTTTTATAATATATAAGTAGCATTATTAAATTTGTTCGTAGCATTACCATAAACAAATCTCAAGTCTACGTTCTTAATCATGCTTAATGAAATATGTTTAATAAAAATTAAAAAAATCAAAGCTCATTGATTTATCAACCAAACCATACCCATTAATTAAATAAATAAAATACCCATATTTAACAAAATGATACATCAGCTTAATACTTTCAAATAAATAATATTAAAAGATAAAGCTTTAAGAAACCTAATATTAAACACAAATATCTTTGAAACTTTTTTAAAATTTTATTGACTTAGAAAAGTTATCATTTGTTAAAGAAATATATTTTTATTAATTTTAAATAAATATGAAATAATATTTTTTTTATCATATTTTATTTAAAATATGTTCATCTTTGATTGTGATTAAACAAACTGGTTTCCATGAAAAAAATTAAATGTATGGATATATTATAAAATAATAAATAAAATAATTTAAATTTATTTTAATTATAAATAAAATATTTAGGTAAAAATATATTATATAGTATATAATATAGAAGATATTACATTTAGGATTTATAATGCTAATGACATAATAGACTTTTCAAGTGAAAATATTATAAAATCTGATTAAGATAACTTTTGTGAGAAATAGAGCAAAGTAAAATAATTTATGTGTAATAAAAGAAAGAAAATTGACTTTTGGGTAATGAACACAAAGTTAATGATTTTTATGTTACAAAAACAAGAAAAGTAACTTTTTCGCAACGAACACAAAGTTGAATGACCACCCATAAAATTTTCTCTCATACTTTTGCTCTTTAGGATTTCTCTACCGAATTGGTAGAGTCGATGTTGTTATTAATACTCTACCAATATGTTAAGTTATTCATTGAAGTCTACCGGATTGTCATACTTCTGCTCTTTAGATATTTCTCTACCGGTGAGTTGATGCTGTATTTTCTCTACCCATGTGTTAAGTTGTTCATCGAAGTCGACCAGAATAGCATACTTTTTCAGGGTTATTTTAAAAAAGTTTTCTTCGAATTTGTAACTTCAATTTCAGTCAAATCACTCCAAATCTGCTCCAAATGATCTCAAATTTGAAACCAAGCTTCCAATCACCAAAATCTATGTTTAAACTAAAAGTTAAGCATAAATTAATAATATTTAAATTATTTTAACAATAATCAATATTAACTTTTATTTTTCTCGACTAAACAAGAATTCGAGCTTTAAAAATTAAAAAACTATGGTGTTCAACTAAAAAAGGACACTTTGCTAAGACAGTAAAAAATAGAAATATTCCGCCAAAGACCATTCTTTTTTGTGATGTTTAAAAACCATTAGTTTCCAACATTTGCAAAATTATCTTTCAATATTAGGTGACGTGTAGCTTTGGTTTAGGAAGAGGTAATTGGGAATATGATTTGAAATGAGGTCTATTTTCTTGGTGAAAGACTTGAAATAGATGTCATTCCTTTTACTTATAATGGGCTAAATTTCAAAATTCTACTAAAAAGAACCCCATTTTCCCAATTCCAATTTTAGCCAAATGTAGGTCCCATCTTAAATAGAGTCCACACAAAACCACCAAAAATACCATAAAAAGTGGGCTATGGTCCATGACAACCATATAATACACAACAAGCCACTTGACCAAAAAAAGGGTGTGACCCAAAAAAGCACACACTAACACACCTTCAATTTCACATAGTTACGAGTCATAACAATAATAAATGGACCTAAAAAGAAAGTCCATATCCAATACTACAATTTTAATGTTTTTGGTTTTCTTGCCAATGAACCTTATCACTTAATAGTCTAATACGACCCCAAAAATATCATAACAAAGGTCCAGTTTGGTTTTTATCGGGTTCAAGCCCAATTCTCTTTCTCTCTCCTGTCTCTCTCTCCCCCCTCTCTCTCTCCTCTCTCTCTCTCTCTCCTGCTGAAACCCTAGATCTGGTTCACTATCGGAGCCTGGAAATCCCGGTAAGCTCCATTTTATTATCTGGGTTTTGCTCCAAATCGAATTTTGGCATCTGGGTTTTGCTCAAAATTGAATTTTCTGATCTGAGTTGTGCTCAAAATTGAATTTAGTAATCTGGGTTTTGCTCCATATCGAATTTTGTTATCTAGGTTTTGCTCAAAATCGAATTGTGGTATTTGGGTTTTTCTCCAAATCGAATTTTGGTATTTGGGTTTTGCTCAAAATCGAATTTTGATATTAGGGTTTCACTCAAAATCATTTTTTTTTCTTTGGGTATAGTAGAATTTTTTAATATTTTCTCACTTATTTTCCTTTTGTTCATTCCAGCTTTGATTATTTTTCCTTTTTTTACATATATTTTTAATTTAATGTTTCATTGTGTTAGTGTGAAGATCGGTCTCTGATATTTATGTTAGTTTTATGTTTATGTTTTGGTGTAAATGTGTGCTATATACTGTGCTCTATTGTTAAAAATAATTTTTTAAAGCTTTTTGTTGTTGTAATATTTTTGTTTCAATATCAATTTTGTGCCTGTTTTATGTTAGTTCATTAAAGTTTGACTTTTCAGGCTTAATTTAACTTTTTGCTGATATTTTTGAAAAAAAAGGAGTTTTATAGTTTACTTGTTGTTCTGGGCTTTAAGTTGAAGGTTGTATTGAAATTTGAAGGCTGACTGTGAAATGGTTCTTGAAATAGATCTCTTGTTAGTAAGACTGTGTGATATGGGCTTTGTTTAGATTTGTGTCAAAGCCCATGTTTGATCCATTTTCTGAGTTAGATTTAGTAAGTTTATGTTTGTATACTTGTTAGCCCATGTATTGGGAAATGTCCTTTTTAACCCATATTTTCTTCGAAATAGAATAATACCCTCCTTATTTTTTTTTTTTTGATTTCACGCTTGGTGTCCGGTACCCGCATTGTAACCCGACTATATCCGGATTCGCGCCGTGTAGGGCTCCACTCGGCGGAAACGCTCTCTACCAAAGATTTTTCCATACCCACGGCTTTAACCCGAGACCTCTGGTTAAGTGAAGAGCAGCCCATCCGCTGCACCACATCCTTTGGTAGTAATACCCTCCTTGTTGCCTTAGGAGCTGTTTAGAAATAATTTTTTTCTTCCTTTTTTCCTGGAAAATATTTTCAAACCAGTGTTTGGTGATACATTTAACTGAATTTTTGAAGATGAGTTTCAAAAAATTTTGAAAGTGAGCTTTAATTTTGAAAAAGTGATTTTTACCTCTTTTTCAAGTAAACAATGTTTTTCTCTCGCGAAACTGCATGTCCAAACACAATCAAATATTTTTAAACTTCAAATACTACTTTTTTTCAAATCACACTTTTTTTTTAAATGTTCAAACGCCTACTTAGGAGGAGTATTACTAGTAGAAATAGCGTCTATTGGCCACTTTACGCCTTTTCGGCATTGTCTTAGAAAAATAGCCATTGTCTTGGACTTTCAAATTTTATTAGTGGAACTCCATGATTACACTTGTGGAATTTGAAACTGTAAGACATTGGATTTTTTTTCCAATTATACGGGCTAAAAGTTGGCTCCTTGTGAAAATTTCCCAGTATTGCTATTCACTTTGGGCCAGCTTAGTTTAGGGATGAGTTCGGGCTGGGCCGGGCCTTAATGGAGTTAAGTTTGGTCCCTCCAAGGTGTGCCAATGGACAGGATTCTTCAGCTCTGAGGAGCTAATTTCATGCATTTTGTTGGCTAATGTTTTGGGCCTCCTGTTCTATTAGTCCAAAGAGTGAATACTATGCTTTAAAAGGAGCAAAATACTCAACTTTCTTGTAAACCTAAACCCTTTGAAGGATACACAATCCTTAGCAGAAATAATGGATGCAGTCAGCTGAGCTGTAGCCATTCCCTTCTATACTGGGAAAGAGGTTGGACTGATAGCAAAGGAGTAGTTTTCTCTACTATGGACTGAGGAGTGAGTGAGGTGTGTGCTTAGACTTGTCGAAGATAGAATACGTCGAGCCTTTAAGGATATCAAAACAGATACTAGTTTCCAAAGGGAGGAGGCAGAGAATGAATATAGAGGAAGAGAGAGAAGTCCTAAAAAAGGGGG